>JAUZSU010168842.1:0-13307 GCA_034780255.1 Parotocinclus maculicauda | reverse complement strand
CACAATTGCTTGGATTGTAAGACTGTATGAATTGTAAGTCGCTCTGGATAAGGGCGTCTGCTAAATGACATGAATGTTAATGTAAATGCAGAGGTGTCTGGGTTCGCGTCCCATACCCAGCCCAGCAATAGACTGGAAGTAGGTAATGAATACTTGACCAACCCCCCCCAAAAAATCAAGGAAAAAAAAATTTAACACATGCACGGGCACACACACATACTTGTCTTACTGTACTTGTGAGGACTTTCATGAATGTCAAATGAAAGATTATTGCAGCTAATTTTACAGAAAACCCCTAACCTTAACCTCAGTAACCTAAAGCAAACAGTTTGACTCTTTTAGTTCAAAAGATTCAGTTTTCGTAACACAAAGTTTTTTTGCAGCTTGTAATGGAAAATAATAGGTATTTGGGCTATTAATCAGCACACTATCAATGCAAACCAAATGATTCTTTATTACTTTGACTGATCAGATATTATGAATGAATTTAACATCCTAAGTACTTTCTAGTTTTTAAAATACGACAACAATAATGATCATTTTTATAATGTACATTCATACTCTGGACAGGCTCTGGACCCACCACAATCCTTTAGTTACTAAAGATTGAATAAACCACCAAATGAGTGAATTAATGTCAGGAACTAAAAAATCTTCTCAAACAGTTGAGAAATGAAATTACTTGCTGCCAAGTACAGAGATGATGAATAAAGAACTGCAATAGGGAAAAGAGACTTTTTGCCTCTTTCAGCTGCTGACTGCGACAGTATTGTGTAATGGGGCATTGGTGTGAGTGTCTGGCTGTTCAAGGTCATGTTCAAGTTTAATTAAATACAATGTCTTCCCCCAGAAAAACCATAGGACCTCAGATCACATTTCAATTGCTTATGAATCTGGCTTTCATTAAGTGATATAGTGAATAAATGAATAAATTGGGGGTAAGGGTGAGTGATATGTCTCATATATGATATCTTTATTGTTGTTTGAACACTGTGCAAGCTGACATTATCAAATATGTTGCTACAAAAAACAGTCAATAATATACCCTAAGAGTTCACATCTTTAGTATGCTCATGTAACCAGGTAGGATAAACAACCATAACGTCATGATTTGTGGTAGGACCCAAGGATGCAGGAGTGACGAAATCTCATGAAGTATAATAATAATGGGAAAATAATATAGAAAAATAAAAGGGGAAGAAGAGCGGAGCGAAAGGCTCTTAAACACAAAAAAAAGAAAGAAATGGCGTGCGGCTGTGTTTCGTCCCGACTGGGACCAACGCACGATCCTGTCGCGAGGGGGCGCCGAAGCGTCAATGGGGCAGGCATGCAGAGAGCACGATTTGGGACGTCTCCCAAGTGGCGAGGCACGGAAGTAGTCCGAACGCCAGAGGGTGCGCGTGAGCTCGGACGCGCATATAGTGCGAGTGCGAATAAATCGCAGAAGGCGCCAAAGCACCAGGAGGCGAGCTTGTGCTCGGGCACACGAATGGCGAGAGTAAACCAAGCCGGGGCGCGTCCCATTCAGGACGGGCAGCTGGCTGAAGTGAGGCTCAATGCGAGGAGCGCACGAGCAAGAGACGGGAGACCCTCAAAGTATCCCTTTAACACTAAATAACTTGGGGGTTCCCCCTGTACGCGTTCGTCAGTACTAAAAGCCCCGGGACTTAATCAACTATCCCTAAAGGTGCGCACAAAGGCCGAACGGAGAAGACCTGGCACCAAACAGCACTAAAACCCACACCTGAATAGTCGGAGAAGCAGCTGTTCGTAATCAGGTCGTAAATTGGACACTGGATATAAACCGCCTCAATTAAACAATTTGACCTTCTGGTTAACAGTCTAGTACATTAACCACTAATACCCCAGCAAGTAATGGATGAGGGGGCCTAACTTTTTTGGTAAGGAAATATAAAAAATCTATTGCCGCAATAGATTTGTAATATCTCTTGTGATTTAAAAGTTATTAACACAAAGTTCAAAAAATTTGTTGTTCATCATAGGTAACTGAAGATGGAATTGACGATGGATAGACGAGGTCCAGGGAACGCAGCTGCTGTATCATAGCAACAGACTTCAACAACCGACACCCAGAAAGATCAGCAATTTCACACAGCACTGTTACATCCCTCATAAACAAAGTTAAGGAAACCAGGACTGTGGACGACAGGCCATGTATTGATCGCCTGAAGAACCGCCAACCAAGAAACCTCAACGATGGTTTAGACAGCCTTTGAGAAAAGTCCACGACACAGCATGTGACATGTCCTGTGCCTTTTGACTCGCTCAGGGTCTTTAAATCACCCTGTATACTATCCAGTAAGTTGCAAACCTATTTGAACAAAATCAGTTGCAAGAAACATCATTGGCAAGTCCAGATGTAAGTTTTCATAGCTATCACCCCAGGTACATCCAATTATCAGCCCTAAATCATATCGTACCAATAAAGCACAGTTTGTTCCGACCACCTCCCTGTTTCCCAGACACCATTTCAGAGATGAACAAAGGTGTTATGTTTCACCTCGCTGACAGCTCTACGTGGCTGAGCCTTGAAGCCGAGCACAGCTAGCTACCATCCATTGCAGTTCGGCGATCGTAAATCTAAACCCTGCGTACTGAGTAGCGTCTGCACATCAGCAATTGCTACATGATTACAACTGAGACGCCATTTCCTCGACCTCCAACCAGTCAGTCTGCTCATAAATATCTAGTTGCAGACAGAATCACGCACTAGCCCGTCAGGTTCCCTCACAGAGATTGAGCACCTGCCTTTGGCAACTTAATAAACACATACACTAACGTACTGTTATAACTGCTGCTATTATATAGGACTTTTTGTTTCTCACTCCTTTGCTCTGTGTTTTAATTCTCCAACAGCTTGACCTACTATCCTTGTTTTCTTTAAGTATGTGGGATCAAGATTTATTACCGAAATACCTCACCCATGGTTACTCACTGAACAGCCTGATTCAGATTCCTTCAAGTGTAATAAAGACAGCAATTCTTCTATTGTAAAAAAAATTCTTAGTCAAATTACTACTCAGATATATTGATTTGAAATCTGAAGCAGACCAGCGCCTTTACTTTAACATGACGCTCTTCATGGCCCTGTGCTCACTAGTTACACTAGTATAACAATCACTAAAATAGCAAATCCAGCCTTGAATAGATGCCTCTAACATTGTATAACCAACAATATGCAGGGACTCTGGGATTAGACTGGAGATTCAAATCATTCTTACTTCAGTTGGTCAAATATAATAAGCAATAGAATTCCCGTTTTCCTCTGGGTGGGTAGATCTCTTTATTACACACAGTGGTCCCTCAGTACAAGAACCTCCTTTGTCGTCTTGCTTGCTGGGGTTCTAGTAGAAATTACCAAATAAATAACCAATTTGGAAATGCTGTATGGTCAAAAGGGAACACTGACCCGTGTAAGACATTTCCAGTGTAATAAGGAGTCAATAAACTTCTCTTGACCAAAACAGCATGTTTATATGGAGAACGATGTCCCTGACAACCACGTCTGATTCTGTGAAGAAGAGAAATAAACCGGCTGTTGTTGTTTCCTTGGCATTGCTGTCTCTGTCACTGATGTCTGCTCTCCATCGTTTAATGAGACAGGAATGGCAGGAGAGAAAAATATGGGTGGGGGAGTCAACACCTGGCTTTTTACTGTCTCAGATCAGCGATCTGCACACATGGTTACACACGTAGTGAACACACACTCATAGATTTGGAGAGCTGGCTACAGATCGCTGCTCTGGGCTCTTGTGTTGTTGACAGACTGAGTTAGAAGCAGGTGCAGCTGCTGGGAGAGACTATATATATAGTGGTCTCCCACTCTCCCAGTTCTTTGCTGTATTACGGCAGCTGCAATTCCTTAGAATATATTAATATATATAAAATATTAATCCACGCGGGGTTGCGGGGCAGATGGTGCCCAACTGGCAACTCTGGGCGCAAGGGCAGGAAGGAAACTAGATGGGACGCCAATCCATCGTAGGGCGTGCACACACACACAGTCATGCACACAGTCATACACTAAGGGCCACTTTAGAGACACCAATTAACCTAGCATGCATGTCTTTGGACTGTTGGGTAAAACCGAAATACCTGGAGTAAACCCACACAGACACGGGGAGGACATGCAGACTTCACACAGAAAGGACCCAGACCACGTCACCCTGGGACTGAACATGGGAACTTCTTGCTGTGAGGTAGTGGTGCTACCCGCCGAGCTACCATGCTGCCCATGTATTAGATATGGTGACAGTGGCCAGGAAAAATCCTTAGAATAAAAAGGGATTCACCTTTCTTGAGCAGCCTAGATTTTATCTGTGCATAACGTTCTATTCAAAACTCAGCAATTAGGCACATGGATACACTGAGTATGCTGAAATGATGTAAACACAGTTATCTCAATTACACACATTAAACCTGAACAAATAAACTTTTAAACATGGGGGAAACGTGTTTTTCCTCCACAGTGGCTTCATCCTCTCTCACACACAACAGCTGGGTGAGTTCAGCAGGTTGGAATAATGTGATAATGAAGTGCAAGGTTGATTTGTTTAACTGCACCAGCAGATTCCGTCTCATAAACACAGTGACACACTCGGTCGCACAGCACACAAGATGACAACTTGCACATGCTGTTCCTGATAATCGCAGTAAGAGCTGTGCGATTAACACAAAGGTTTGAATCACCTGGCAACCCTTAAGAAAATCCAAAAAATCCAATAAAAATAATACAGTATCATAGAGCCTAATTCCATTAATTCTATCCATCACAAAGCCTAAATTCTCCTTACATTGACTATGAACAAATCTGATTTTATTAGAACCTGATTAGTTGACTATCTGTTAGAATAATCAAAACTATTTAGGAGCTCTCTTATATGTTTTTTAGAATCTGTATGAATATGGCACAATATTCCAGGTCCCCTACATGTCATGTAACCTGGTCACCATGTCCCCTATATTCAAAGTGTCCTATATTTTAGGTCCCCTGGATTCCAAGTGCATTTGATTTTAGGTCCCCTGGATTCCAAGTGCCCTCTATTCTAGGTGCATTAAAAGTGTTAAATACTCTAGGTCTCAAATGTCCTAGTTTCCAAGTGCCCTATAGTCGCAAATGCTCTAGATTGCAAGTGCCCTATGAATGATCTTCTGATGGCTAATTCCAGCAGGATAGCGCACCATTTCACAAAGCTTAAAAAAAACATTTCAAACTGGTTTTGAACATGATGATGTGTTCACTGTACTCCACAGTCAAATGATACTCATACTCAGTCCAGTACAGCACATTTGGGATGTTGTGGAATGGGAAATTTACATCCTTTAATTGCAGCAAGTGCATTATCCTGTCATGTCACTATGGACCAAAATCTCTGAGGAATGTTTCCAGCATCTGTGCCAAGTAGAATTAAGGCAGTTCTAAAGGCAAAGAGGATCCAACCCGGTAGGAAGAGTATGTGCATGTGTGTATACACTCGACAATAACAGAGTCAGACAGTTAGGCAGGTGACTTGTTTTTAGGATGGCTGGTCTGCTGGGAGTGCATCCCGATGACTGCAAAGCCCGCTGTCACAATCCTCAAGCTCTCTGTAGCACTAACACATACAGACAGACAGTGTTCAGACCTATCCTTCAGGGAGAAAGCACAGTAATCGAAACACTACAAGAAGTCAAACTCGTATGTGATGTGTGCATTTAAATAAAGAGAAAGGCTGTAAAAACGTAACACAACTAATCCAAGACTGCTGTTAGCATGAAGTTTATAAATGGTGTCCGTTGTTTTTTGCTCTGTGGTTATTATTTAATAGTATGGTGGCCTAGTGGGTAAGACACTGGACTATGGACCAGAAGGTCCATGGTTCAAATCCCACCTCTGCTACAGTTGGGTCCCTGAGCAAAGCCCTTAACCCACAATTGTTTGAATTGTAAGACTGTTTTAATCAAATTTTGCTTGGTTTTATGTAACTGTTTAAATGAAAGCAATCTACATAAATCTTGTACATAAATTATTAGATACGTCTGCTCAACTAATCAACCAATCACATGGCAGCAACTTAGTGAATTCTAACATCGAACCATGGTCAAGATGACCTTCTGCGGTTTAAATTGAGCATGAGAATGATTGGTGTTAGGAGGGCCGAGGATTTCAGAAGCTGCTGATCTACAGGGATTTTCACACCCAGCAATCTCTTACACATCCATCCTGCTTAGTATCAATGGTTCAGGCTGCTGGTGTAATCGTAAAGGGGACTTTCACACTTTGAGCCTCTTATTACTAACATAGCGTCGTTTACACACCACAGCCTACCTGAGAATTGTTGCTGACCATGTCCACTGCTAATTGCTATTTCTAGCAGTCACTTAGCTCAAATCACCTCAAGCTGATTTCTTTGAGTTAATTGTACCCAAATGGCCTCCAAAGTCACCAGATCTCAATTTAATGGAACACGCATTGGATGAGGTTGGAACAGGAGATTAAGATCATGGGACGAGCAGTGGACAAATCAGTCGAGCAACTGCAAGATTTCATTATGACGTAACATAACGTTTTCAGTTATTTTCAGTGACCAATAAATGGTCTATATACAGAACTACTTACAACATGTGCACTCTTTTGAGGTACAATCCAAACAATTGTAGGTTAAACGCCCAACTATGACAACTTGTCAGTGCAGTAAATCAAGCCCTTAATATCGTACGGGTAGACGAGTATCTTCATGGCGATGCCACGGCAGTCCACGGTGTTCAAACATAATACAGAACATAACAATAAGGGAGCATCTCATCTCTTTACGATTCACAACACAGAGAAATCTGCTCTTCCATCCAAACTACAGACAAAGCTTTAAACGAACTGTGTTTTGTTTGCAATCTAAATAAACATTTTCAATTTAGAATACAATTTACCGTTCTAGTCTGTAAACAATATAATCTAAAAAGCAGAGGGCTTGCAGAGTAACAACAATGCAGTATCTAAAGAATAAATGCACGTAGGATCCCATAATGATGGGGTACACAACAGCTTTACAGCTGAGAGAAGCCAGTTTTCATTATGTGGCAGTATAAACCAATGCTGAAAGTACCTCTTAATTAGTTCGTAAACCTGCCAGCGAGTACTAAAAACATGGCTGTGACTTGAGTAAGTGATAAACCTGCATCTGGATGCATTAAGCAACCCCAAACCTAAAGTTTATAAATTGTACTTAGGCAGTTTACCAGAGATCTGAAAGCTGAGGTCAGGACCCAAGTACTAAACATTATTTCCTGCCTTATCAAATCACTGTTAATAGAATAGTGGCTGCACCATCTTAGAGGGAAGAAGTCATTAATGTTATCGCTAATGAGGGAAAGAACAGATTGTGGAACCTTATAACTTTTGACTTGGTATTGAGCTGTAAAGTTGTTTGCAGGTATTCTGTTGAAATTGCTTGGGTTCGATACAGCAGACAGATTACACTCAAAGTTAAGGTGCTGTATTTCCAAAATTTGTATCTAGTTAAGAATTACTAGCTACCAAGTGGAATAATAACTAATGAGAATCATTTTAAAGCTTAAAGTAAACCCGAGGTTCGACGTGCTCATGTACTTTTTTCATGAATAACAAAATAATTTGGTTGTTATTAGCTTACACAGAAGTGAACCACTTAGTAAAACTACTTGTCAACACGTCCCATTGCAGGACAATACTTACACTACTCACAAAAATTGGGGTATATTTCATTAAGGGAGAAATCCCCTAATTGTTGTGATATGTAGTCGTTGATATCAGCAACTACTACATTACATTATTATGCTTTCAATTGTACAAAAATTTATTATTTAAAACTGATTCATTTTCCATACCCCCTAACACTAGGAAGTCTAAAGTTCATATTTGTCTTTCACAGAAGGTTTGCCTGTGTGCACCTATTGTTTTGAAACACAGCACGTTGAAAGCACTGACCCACATGTTTCACAACCTAATACTGATTTACAAATTATATTCTCATAAAATACTTTATAGTCATATGGTCTGTTGTTACAGTACAACCTAGATGGGTTGTTACAAAGCGAGGAGGGAGGAAAAAAATAAAGATAAATCTTTATTTTTCATCACTTTTCAATTTCTTGAAGACTATGTGGAATCAATACAAGGAAGAAGGAAGAAATTAAAATACATTTTTATTTAAAAATAAAATTTATTTAACCTACAATTAAATTAAAGTGATCTGGAAAAAATCTGGAAAAAAATTTAATGGGCAGAACGAAACCGTTGGCTCACCACCAGAGGGCGGAAAAAGCTAAAAAAATATATATAAATATTTTTTTTTTATTTCAACCATTGGTGCTGCGGTGGATCCGCGAAATATCAAAAAAATATATATATTTTTTTATTTTATTCTTCAAATATGATCGTCGGCGGATCCGCGAAACAAGCAATAAAAAAAGTCTGACAAAAAAACAACTTAAAACCATGAACACGTTACCCTTGTAATCCAGTAAAAATCCTTATCAAATAAATCTCAGCATATTTAATTAAAGCATGCTCGTATTTATGTTTATTTTTTTTAATTTTTTTTATTTAATAAAAAAAGAGCTCTTTGTCTGTCACATATATACACAGGTGATGAACCTGACCTCACCAGAGGTGGGATACCAACCAATGGTTGCCCCTATTTGACAGGATCGGAAACTTAAAGGAAACTTGGAATGTATTCATTTCTTTTTCTATGCTTGATTTTAAAATAATAAATGACAGTATTTGACACAAAAATGCCGGGAGTCCTGTCACGCATTCCATTGAACGAATGTTGCATAGTGTGCGTGCTGACGCGCCACGTCAGAGTCACGTCCTCGTAGCGCAGGTGTAAACAAAATCTGCTGCTTCCAAAATTCCCCAGCGTAAGGCATCACCGGTTTCTCCGCTGGGAGGACAGACAAGAAGCTTCCCGACAATTAAAGCGTGAGCCTGAGGGACTCGGGACGTCTGATATCGTCTCCCGCACGTCAACGTCAGCTCTGAGATGCTCTGCTTCGCTCTGAGGTGGATAAAAAAGAGAATTAAAGAACAAAAAAAGAGCTGATAAAAGTGTGAACGTGGCTCTCGGCGGAGACGTAAAGTTTGCTCAATATGACCTAAAGCTTTAATTAACGCAGAAATGGCGAATCAGCGAATGAAAGTGCTGCAGCTTGTCTTCTTTAAACTTGGACAAACAAAGCAAACATCTGAACAGGTTCGACCAGGGGTTCCCAGACTTGGATATCATTTAGCTTTACATCAGACTTGGAGCTAGGTAGCCATACATCTGGATTCTGGGTGCCAGGGAACCCACTGGACGGTGGGTGGCATAACCAATAACCCCAAAGTCCAGTGGGGTCCCTTGGAACCAGTCAGCCCAGGGTTATTGTGTCCTGTTTCCTTTTGCAGTAGTTGTGGATTTGCTGGGCATGACCAGTCTTGCCATTGGCACCACTTTGAAGAACTGCTGTGCCAACCAAGAGCCAGGTTAATCTGCCTGGTTCTCTTATTTATTGATTCTTTTTAAAGCAAAAAGGTCTCATGCTCTCTGAAGTGCACTTGGTGCTGCTCACGTTTCTGTTTGCTCCCTGCCTAATTAAGCTGCTCTGCCAGTCCAGAAACACAAACACTCTTAGTGGAGTGGTGTGTATGAGTGTGTGGTTTCTAAATTAGCTTTCTGACAAGCCAAGCCACCCCCCCCCCCCAACACACACACACACACACAGACACATACGCTGTAATCACACATGATTTCCACCTTTATTTATAAAACAATGTGTCCTCGCTTCTCTTCTGTCGCCCTCTGGAAAAATCTTGCGTTTTCACGTTTACCTTCATTTCCTCCATCTATTCATCGCGGCAGCCCTCACACCTCCACATCCACCCAGGTCCAGAAGAAAAATATGTAAATGACACAGGTACGAGCTGATTCATTATGCATGCTCTATTCAGATCTCCTGTAAACACGGCAGGTTCCTTTGAAGCTACGCACCTAAACTTTAGATATCTCCACATCACAAAGGTTTCTTCAAAGCCGAACACACACGCGTTATGCCGTTAATCCACCGTCTGAGGCTTTCACTCTAATGAGAGATAACGATCGGCTCGGGTTTGAGTTGGACAAACTGTGAACAAGCCAAACGCGTTAAAATGTGTCCACACAAAGAACGTATTGGTGTGCTATATTTATTACAACACAGTGCACAAGAAACTAACATTCATGGTAATGGACGCCCGGGGCCTAACTGGCACTCGAATTGTTGGCACAGAAATACCACGGCTTTAATCCGGTTGCCACAGAATCGTCTAGAAAAGGTTGACATCTTGACATCAGAGGTCAAACTTGATAAATCAGGCCAATCAGCAAATTACTTTCTAAAAGCAGAGGATCATGCAGTAGCTGTTGGTTAATGTGAACAGTTAGAGGAACAGTGTGAGTGCAGGACGAGTCAGATTTGGAGGGATTAGGAGAGGAATAGCTGATGGAGAGACTTGAGAGAGAATTGAAGTGACCCCCGGGGTGAGGTGTAATCGTTACGGTTATCCCTGTGATCTCGCTGCGACATCGGGCGGACACAAAGAAAAGCCAAAATGAATCAGAATGGAAATTCGACTTACGCGCTCCTCCCTGACACTAAGCTGGTGGATATGCACTGAAACCATAAATACCGTCCTTCAGTTCCTTGAAAGCGGTCACGTCTTGGTTCCAGCGTCCTGGCACAGTTGGTGTTCAAGTCCTGCTGGTTTCACAAGGTACAGTTTCCAGTCTCAGCCTGTATTCCACCAGATTACCTCCCAGTTTCACCAGTGGCAGAGTCCGAGTCCAGAGTCCACTAAATAACAGACAAAAAGCCTCCAGTCTAGAAAAACAAATCCAGAATAAAACAGTTGAGAACAGAGCAGTCTGACCTAGAGCCAAAAGAGTCCAAAATAAAACCAATCTATATTGGAGCGGTGTCTCAAAAAACTGTTTTTTGGCTCCTCCTGCTAAAAAAGACACGACTTTAACATTCGATATTGAGTACGAATAAAAACAGATCATTCAACCCAAACAAAATAAAGGTTAAAGACAAGTCTTTCTCACTAAAGCTGCTGTGTCTCAGCATAAACTTTCCATTCTGTTCTCCAGAGGCTGAGACTCAGTCTGACCTTTACGCCTGGCATTTACTGCTTCATTTAATAATGTGAAATTAGGATTATTTTTAACACATAATTAATCTCCAAAGAAGAGCTTTAGGGCAAAAGTGTTGGAAGAGGCTTTAGGTTGTGACAATTTTCACACGGTAGGTGCGAAGGTGGAGACTGATAACTGGAAACGCAGTTTCAGAACTAAATGGTTTGGCTTGTAGTTTCAAATAAAGATATGGATTTCTTTTAACTGGAATTGTAAACATACAATGGAACATCGATAGAGATTCAGATTCAGATTTTGGCTTGGAGTAAAGTCTTTATTTAAACATTTTCTGACTGTTGATCATTGGTGGTTTTCTTATAAGTCTGGAAGTTTTGGCCATTTAAGAAAAAATCATGGACCATTTTTGAGTCTCCATGCACTGATTTACCAGACTGATTTACCATTAGTTTTCCAGCTCTGATCCGCTCCCAGTCTGTCATTACCAAGTTTACTCTCAGGAGTTATTACTCTGCAATTAAGCAAGCCCAATTAGGCAAGTTTTCTTGAAGCAACTTCATCAGAAGCAACACATCTATCAGACGAATATCGGCCCTGAGATTCACCACTGTTTTTCTTTCATCCCTCCAGGGTTTTTTTGTGCCTCTGAACAAGTCAAACTGGTCGCCTGAATTTACAATGAGGGCATCGATTAGCATAGAGTTATTGCATTATGAATATCATTTTCCTGCCAGAATAAAGCAGCACAGTGGGAGGAGGATGCTGCAGACAACATGGCAATGTGCAAAGGATCTGTTTTTTCTTGTTAAACTTTCTTTTACACAGGGTTTCGTGGCAGCATGCCCACTTCACTGCAAGGGCACACTCGTTAAACAGCAGCTGCAAACATACTTAAAGTTTCAGCGTTATATATTTAATGGAGTTTGGTTCTCAGTTAATCACTCTGCACAATTGCCAAACCTTGAGGATGATGGGCTACAACAATAGCCTAGAACAGACAGCTGAGGCCTCACTGGGCACTGACTGGAGAAAACTGGATGGTTAAAGACATTGCCTAATTTGCTGAATCCAGATTTCTGCTCCACACAGATGGTACACTTTGCTTACCATGTGCACCCTTTTTGGACCTCTTCGGCCTCATCTTCTCATGACTAAGTCAGGCATGATATTGCACCGTGTCACACGTTAAGGTCTCAAACCTTGGGCCACTGGATCCAAATCCAATGGATGACCTTTGGGACGAAAAATCTCCAACCATTGTTTCTTGTGCAAGCCAGAACTGAGGCCCTAAGAAAGTGCTCAGTGAGTCCATATTATCATTGTAACGCTTTAGGGGCACCCTGGTTGGCATGGCAAGTTTAATTACACCCAGCACCCATTTCAGAGTCACTAAGGCTAGCTTTAGAAAGGTGAAATCAGCACCGGTCACTGAACTTCATCATTTTCTTGGCCGTGTCCCAATTTTCAGCAGATCTCCAGAGGCAGAGGGAAATTCGCAATTCCAAAAATAGCAGCGACGACGAGAAAACAAGCAAGCTCACAACTAGACACTTCAAACAAAACGAGGCCTGCTTGTTCTACCCAGTGGTTACGTTTGCCTGCCTAACAGGGACGAAACTAGGATCAGAGCTTTAGGCGTGCTGAGGAACCAATGAGACCAGTACCAGCTATTTTTAGACCAAAAAAAATCACATTTTAATGTAATGACAAGGCAAGGGGTGCTGTATTTGTGCTGTTAAAATACAAGGTTTAAACCACTGACTTTCTAACACAAAATGTCCACAAACAAATGACTTTTTACCCTTTTCACAGGGTTGGGACTCAATTTAGGGGACATGGCGATGACAGATTGATTATCCCAAAACAATCTGATAAAAAGCTTAATCAGAAAAGCCGTACAAACGTTCTCGATGCACATGTACGAAACTAAGCAGGTGCAAACCTGTGTATTGGTGTCATTTTTGTAATTGATTGGTTCTGGCCATATGCTGTGATGTGATATTTACTTTCCATCTCCATATTGCGCTCGTTTCAGGACAGAGTGTCCGTTTGTCTCTTCTAACCACTTTTTAAGCTGAATACCAGCTGTACACTGGGAGAAATATTTAAATGTATTTATATGTAAAACCAAACATAAAAACAATTTACATATTCAAA
>JAUZSU010168831.1:0-13307 GCA_034780255.1 Parotocinclus maculicauda | reverse complement strand
AATGTTGTTGCGTTTTTGTAATTTGTAATTGTGCTTAGTTAATGTTGTTGTGGTTTGCACTTCACAGCCACCGTACAAATCTGCCTCATGATTCTGCAGATAACTGGCTGCTAGGAAGAGAGTGCCCCAAAGAACAACAATGGGGTTTTGAAGTATACTGCTCACAAAAATGAGGGGATATTTTAAAATGAATAATGCCAAAATGAAATATCCTTTAATTTTTGTGAGCAGTGTATTAGTGGCATATTTGGAAAGGTGAACATTTGCCATCAAACTCCTTTATCTTCAGCTCTCACATTATCCTTGTATCCGAACAGCTTGTGAGCCCAGTGAGTCATGGTAGGCACAGAACTGGCAGCTAAAAAATAGCAATGTAATATATGATGATAATTCTATCAGCTGAAATATCACTATACTGATCCCTTCAATTTTTTTTACCTTTCTCTTTTTATTCACAGGGTTTTCAAAGAAATATATTCTGACGGTCTAATTTTACAGTTTATGTAATGCTGTATTACATTATTCACTTCAGTAAAATTATCCACACATCAAGAAGCCTTGTGATAAAATGTATTATTTATAATATTTAGGTAAATCAGTACAAATGTGAAGCTCAATACAGGTATCCTTAAACATCCACATTACATACTGTGATACTGGCCTTTACAATGGTTTAGATACTGTTTAATTTTAAACAATAATATTAATTAAAATACAGTAATTATTGTATCTTTAATTAAGCATGAAACACTTAACAAAAACAAAAATAAGAAAGTTACTATGTGTCTTCTGTCAGCAGGTGTCAGCATTTGTACTAGTTTTCTGACATTCATTAACGAATAAGATTAAGACCAATAGCCATTTCCTCTTAGAGTTCTTACAACCTTGGTCATTAAAGCAAAACGACGTTGACTGGATCAATGTCAAATGGTACATACTTGTTCTTGCTTTACATAGTTTTAATAGTTAATTTCTATTGAGTCACACCTCTCATAAATCAGGCTGCATGGTGGCACAAGCAAGCGCTGTCATGTCAGGCCCAGAGATTCAGACTCAGATTTTGTGTGGAGTTTGTATGTTTTCCCTGTGTTCACATGGTTTTGCTCCAAGTACTCCAATTTGCACCCATATCTCAGTGTCAATTCCCAGATACTGTATTCAGTGTTGGTCACAAAACCTGGATAAAGCCAGAGCAAAGTCCAATATGTGAATCAGATCCACTTTGGCAACCCCTAACAGGAGCAGCCAGAAAAAGGCAGAAGACACCTTTTACAGTCTGACAACGAATAATTATGATACAGGTCAGGTGCATGCATTAAAAGGCTGGTCAAGTAAAGTTCCACATTTAGTCATATTTTCAAATTATGAATTCAAGCATGAACCAAATGGCTAGTGTTTGAGGGGTTTTTTTTCAAAGCTTTTTGCAGTTATTCATCAGTGCTTTCTGCTGAAATGTACTGTTTGCAATATGCAATTAATGAGTTGTTGAACGCTTTGAATGAATCCCATTTTAAATGTAATTGTCTCTGTTCCCCAGAGGCATGGGGACAAGCCTAGAGACAAAGCTGTCAGTGAAACATGGCTGTCTTTAATCTTCATTTGTTGACTTTTACACACATTCACATAATTTCACAACGGTGAGAGGGTGGAGAATTGTGTTGTTGTGTATGTGTGCATGCCAAAGAGAGAGAAAGAGAGAGAAAGAGAGAGAGAGAGAGAGAGAGAGAAACTATAGGCAGGGGAGATGCAATGTTTCAGACAGACCTACTTCTGTCAGTCATGCTTTCCCGTTTTTCATACCTCGTGTGGAGCTCATTTGAAAACCAGTATGAAAGTGTCCACACCACTCCAGTGCACACATACTGTTGGGAGATAGCTAAGGGAGCATGTAAATGTGTGTATATGTGAGCGCTTAAGCAATCCTGGGTGGAATGCTAAGTTGTATGCAGTTGTTTCTTATCTGTGTCTGGAAACAGAGGATCTGCTGATCCATGGCCAAAATGTTTATGGACACCTAAACATTTATGGTATACATTGTTTCTCTTCTTTTTCTAATAACAGCCTCTCCACTTCTTGGGAAGGCGTCCAGTAAATTTTGTAACAAAAAATGTATTTGCTGCTGCAGTGCTTTAAATAAGTATTTCCAGAATGTCATTGTAGATAAAGATGTTTCCTCACTGAAACGAATCAGTCCAGACCAAATCTTCAAAGTCTATTCAAATTTATTTGCAAAGCTTCACTGTCTCAAACATATGCAAACATCCAGGCCCACAGATATTTACATAATTGAATAGGTTAAATCATGGGTTCCCAAACAACTCTAGACCCTCAGGACCACAGCCACGCATCCCAGTCTAAAGATACTTGCCTGAAAGCCTGTGCAAAACAGCCCTAGATCATAAGTTTACTGCGCAAATACAGTACAATATACACTCCCATTAAATGCTCCAATATCCAGTTGCAATATACTTCACATTTATGAGTGTTTATTTAAATGTCGCTCTCCAGCATCAAAGGCTCATCATCGACAGACAAGGTGAGATTTTATCGAAACTATTCATACACATATACTCAGATTGGTCCAATCAATGAATCAAGCAAATGTTTTAACACACACTCCACACAGAAAGACCCAGGCCTCTCCACCATAAAATCAAACCCAGACAATATTGCTTTCAGGTCTAGCTTTGAACTCATTAGGGTAAAGATGGCCGACTGTTCATCGAAAGAAGATGCAAAGATATTTTGACCATGTAGTATACATATAGTATAATGAGTTTATAAGAGATTTAGGTACACAGCAGTTAAAAGTGGACCAAAATGTATCTTTTTTTATAACATGACACATTTGTTATGTCACATCTTTGGGGAAGTGTTAACAAAGAAACAGCTATTTTTCTTTAAATGGACAAAATTGATGAGAGCAGTGAGAGAGTAAGTGGGGGTTGAAATAAAAATGGCATCATTTGTTTAAAGAAATTGCATGTCATGACACATCTATAAATTTGTATAGTTTCCTTACTACTAAAGAAAAATAAAAACGATCCTAGACTTTTTTTTAATGCAATTGGTACCTCTTTGTAGCAGCAAAGGGTTTAGGAATTTGCTGACTGACACACCATGCTGACAATGCTTTCTTGTAAAAAGTAAAGTAAAGTAAAGTGTAAATCTGACTTTGACTAATCTGAGCCACAAGCAAAGTCAAAGACAGACTTGTGTATAGGGCTTTTTACAGTAGAGGTCTGTCTTAAAGCAACTTTAAAAATACAGACACTGCCCGACGTAAGCAAGCCTATATTGACAGAGGCAAGAAAACTCTCCCTAAATATGATGTGTAAGAAACCTTGGTAAGACTTTTGAGCAAGCATTTACTCAGACCCATGTGGGCATCTCAAACTTCAGTCAATTAATAACCTCATATAGCACACACCCCATCCAAGTCATTCTTACGCCTGCACCTCTGCCCAGGACCAGAGGGACCACAATGTGAAAAACAGAATAACAGCTGCAGCATGTCATCCATTTAGTCTCAGGACTCCCAGCAGTCTTACTGCACATGTAGTATACTATGCATATGCCACTCCTTATCCAACATAAATGTATGGGGTCCAGACTCTAAGCATCAGGTTTTATGTACTGGCCCAAGCAATAAGGTATAAAATTACCCTGTTTGAGACCAAATTAAAAACCAGCATGACCAAAATATTACTTACGTTCACTGCGAATAACACTGATTTCTGTTAATTGCCTGATTGTTTTTGTATTCTTATGTGTACCATGTTTATGTAAAACACTGAGAAACAATGCAAGTAGCTTTAAAAGTCACTGTGCTGAAAAGTGACAGAGAGAGGCTGAGACAGTACTTGTGAAGGAAAAACTGACTATGAGACTGTGATTCATTCATGTGAGACTGAGTGGGAGACAAAAAGACAGATCCTTTCCCTCCCACTTTTCAGACAGTCTACAACTCCAGGAAATTAAAATTCCTAGACCACTTTCTCAGAGGACAAGATCAGAACACAGTTTTGTTTCGAACAAATAGCACAATGCAGAACAGCTTAATATTCTAACCCATACTTACATTGATTTTTTTTTTTCAGAGAGATGCTGGTTATATATGGCCAGCGCCTTTATACACTTTATGGCATTTCATTTCAAGGTTTACATCAATGCAAAGATTTTACTGAGAGTAAGAGAAAATTGGAACTGCGCTCACTGGAGGACATAACTAAGCATGCCGTCTATCAAGACTGTCCCCTGCATTATACAATAGGAAACCATTACATAAGATAATTGTAATGTTGTTTTGCAGAAAGCTTTCATTAATCTGATCCTATAGTGTGGATGAAATTAACAGCCCAGAGCAAAGAGGCATGCAGACTGCAAGACATTGTGTGTCTGGGTACACCTGCACAGGGAACTACAATTCTAACAAAAATTGGGGGGTATTTCATTAACTACAAACAGTCAAATAAATGAAATAGAGCATGTACAGTCCAACTACAATCCTGCAATCCAAATTCCAGTAATAATGTATTGAATATGTTAGATTCTGAACCACTATTCCAACCTGCAGTTGCCGCTATAACATACAGTCAATCTCAACCTTAATCTAAGAAATACTGTTCCTATTGGTAATTAGAGAGACAACAGAGAGTACAACAGAGAGTACTTTGCCGTTTATTTATTTTTCAAGCTATTACAGCAAGACATACAGATCGAGATCACTTCATTGGGTACACCTATTTGTTTACACAGTGGTACCTCTGACTCTTCGTTAATTCTCTCCAAAAATCATATAGAGTACCGAAGTACCGAGAAACGTTTTCCCATAAAATATAAAATACAGTTAATAACATACAGTTGGTCAAAATAATTAAGATAACATTATAATAAAATGTTGAATCTCATGATATTTATTGAGTAATTGGTTGAAAGTAAAAAGTAAAAGCAAAACTCTGTTGCTTAACTAACTGCAGCCTGAAAGCTCAGCAAATGTCTTTAGAGTATCACATTATGCAGCAGTTCTCATTGCATTCCTTTTGGTTGGCTGTTATCCCTAACTTTTTAATGCACATTGGGAATTATTTGCACTAAGAATACTGTACTGTAGATAAAAATAAATTAAAAGACAGTGTCATCTGAAACAAGTCATGCGATTTGACTCCTAGAAGTTAACGCAAGTTTCCCAAGTACCAAGCAAATAAATTTTTTATTTTCAAAATGCATCAGGAACCTTATTCATTAGAGACCCAAGCTACCACTGTACACTTCAGTTCCACTTACCATATAAAACTACTTGAGTTCTACAATTACAGGCTATAATCCATGTATGTTTCGCCACATCCCTTTTAGTCTAGGTTAAACACAGGTGTTTAAAATGTAAATGTAAACAATGTACAGCGACCATCTTCCTCTAAGAAGCATCCTAAAGAAGGATTATAGGATGACTAACAAACTGTGCAACAACAGATGGACGACTGTCTCTGACTTTACAAATACAATGTGGAGCAATGTTACTAAAAGTAGGTAGGGATCTGAAATGGTTTATGGGTAAGAAACAATGGAATATGGCTTCCGCTACCTGAATATTCATTAACCAAACTATTGTCCAAAATGTAAAAACATTCAGATGTTGTTTTGAATGTAAAGTGAAAAGTGTTTGCCATAAATAAACCAGTAGCTATTTATTATATTAATAATCTACACTAAGTATAATTTAATTGGCTTAGTTCATGGCTACAGTTCTTAATTCACCCTAAGGAACTGAAGAAGCTACAGGCATGTAAATAAGGCAGTGATAACATAAAATTAAAACTGAGAAAACTGTGACTCAAAGTTTTCTAGTTGTATTAGGCAAATGTACCAGCTAAATTAAAGAGTAAAAGTGTGAGCTCCAACAGACCCCTTTGCATGGCAGTCAATGAATTCCTGAGGTAAACCAACCAAATTACACTCTTTGTGTTCTGGTACAGACCTGTGTTCACTCATATCCTTTAATCTCCCTAAAGCCATTCACAAACCTACCCTTCCTATTTTCTTGACCGTGTGTTATAACAGACACTGGTGATATTTAGCACCCAATGTGAACTGCATAGTCTCGGGTCTGCACACAGCCAACCTCCAGGGTCACAGACCATTTTCAATTACACTTCATCAAGACAAAACAAAGTAATTGTATTCTCTCTTTCTTTGTGGGTTATCTGTTTGTTATTCAGCATGAACAATGAAAGCAGTTCTTCGAGTGAAAGAGGGTTCTTTGTAAGAAGTAAAACCTAAATGGATTTCCTCAGCACCAGCAAGGCCTGTGGCTATTTAACCCCCCTACCCAATTATTCATTACAGCTCTGCCAGAGGAAAACAGGTGAAAACCCACAGCCAGATAACGGCACAAACAGCTTGCAAAAATTAGCTTCTGCTTTCGTCGCTTAAAAAGATTCGCGCACTTCAGCGCCTTTTCATTCCAAGAGAGCTTTCTCAGGAAACGCCCCCCCATTGATAACTGTAACTTTCTAATTCTGAGACAATATAAACATATTTGCATTCATTACTTGGGGACACCAAAGATACAAAGCTATTTTCAAGATCTTTATGTATAAATGCTTACAAGCTATTCGCTTTATATATATAGTTAAAGGGGCTTATCAGACCTATTTTACAACAGGGCCCAGTAAATTCTACTAGTTTCCTACAGAAATGACACAGTATTGAATGCTTTCAGTCAGAGCCAGTTTCTTTTGGTATTTCTCAAAAAATAATGCATAAAATGTAAATATTTATTAGGTGGAGTTTTTTTTCTTTTTAAGTTGTCAACAAGACTACAGGCAAAATACTGATAGTTCATAGAGATCTATTTTGGCTTGTCACTTGATACCATATAACCCACCAAAAATACATAGACCACTAACAACAATAAACTAAAAAAAAAAACATCAATCACATTAGCATAAATAAAATTAATGCAATTAATACAAAAGTCTTAATTTGTTCTTTATGTTTCATCCACAGCAGAGTAACACTCACATTAATGTTCTATGTAAATCTGTTAATTCGTTTAAAGTGTACCAGTATTACACTGCTCACAGACATTATGGGACATTTCAAAATGAATATGAAGAGGATCCCACAAAAACTGCTGGACAATCTGATCCTGCCTAATGCCCCATCAAAGTCTAAAAACATTCCTGCAGTATCATTCCATCAGCATGCAAGCTTAAGGTATTGACAGTTTATGTCTGTAACCAGAAGGTGGGGCTGTTGCTCTGATTTCCTTTTGCCCTGATGTACCCCATGAGGATTAACCTTAACAACAAAGGTCATAGTATCGTGGCTCTAACACTTATCTGGTCAAGTCTTCTGGCCCCATTACCGTCCCATACCAATTTCAACACACGTTCTCTTCATCCATACAGGGCTTAGGGTAATGGGAAGTGTTCATCAGCAGCAAAGTGCGTAATCTAATTACCAACTCTAGGAATACTATAATAGAAAGTACTCTTATGTTGTATCATTACCAAGTCAAAATATTTTTATACAGGCATATTTGCAGAATAGCAGACTTTGAAGAGAACACGCATGAACAGTTTTATATTTACAGAAACTCTAAGGTGCTTAGGATAAAAACCTCAATGTACACTAAGCTTCATAAATTGTATATTTGTTGGTTTTCAGCCAACAGAACTCAGCACTGTTGTAACTGTATGTAGTAATTACAAGCTACCTCACAATACAAAGCAAGTACAAGGAAAGAGGCAATTCTGATGGTACTGACATCAAGAACAAGGTAAAGCTTTTGGCAGCCTGAGTGCTTGATCAAAGTCCTGAGAGCAGTGAACCGCGAGTAAGGAATGTGAACACAGGACTGAGTTTGACCTTGTCTAAAAGCGAGAACTACAGCACGACCATGGAGCTCTGCAGTGGGCACCAACGCGCACTGGCTGCACTCATGGAGCCAGACTGCCATCCTGTGGCCAACAGCTGACCTGCAGCCAATAGAGTGACAAGCATTCTTACTACTCAATGTTTGTTGGTTTAGTTTAGTTTGGCAGTTTAATGTAATCAATTCACCTAATGTATATATTTGGACTGTGTAAGGATCCAGACCCACGACCTTATTTCTGTGAGACGATGCTACCAACCAATCCACTTGCTCAAAACCAATACAACTGAAAGAAATAATAATCCATCAAACAGACTACTGCAAGTTCAGATCAAACCCTCTCTTGGAGATCTATATTGTTAAGGTTTTGTAATAAACACATTATTTTCAGAATGTGCACAACATTCAACATGTAACTTCAGTAATCACTTCATAATGATCAGTGAGAGACATTTACAAGTCACTCCATGCAACTCAGTTGAGTCTTTAACATGCAAATTGTGACCAGAAATTATCTGAAAGCTACTAGAACTTAAACTAGATTTGCTGAAAACCTCATATATTCTATATATGGTCCATCCCAGATACCTCAGAGCCCAGAGAAGTCAACACTGCTTATAGACATATATCCTAAGGGTTGTTTTTCGCACAATGGAATTTTGAGTGGCATTTGTGACTATGAATCCATATATTGTACATTTAACATTTACATTAACGGCATTTAGCAGACGCCCTTATCCAGAGCGACTTACTACTGATACTGTCTTACAATCCAAGCATTTGAGTATAGGGCTTTGCTCAGGGACCCAACTGGTGCAGCTTTGGCATAGGTGAGATTTGAACTCTGGAACATCAGGTCCACTCATGTCCAGTTCAGTTCCTTAACCGCTAGGCAACCGCAGTCCCATTGTAACTATAGTATTGTAAATCTATATACTGTAAATACTTACACTGTATATCCATACATTAGTCCATAATATCAATGTAGTGCTTGACAAAAGTTTGCCAAAGGGATTCTTTGCCATGTGGTTATATCCGCTACTGATGAATGACAGTTTTTGATGCAGTGCCATCTGAAGCATCAGAGATCGTGGCCTTTCATTTAGCTTTGTGGCCTTGAGTGTTACATACTAAAATTCCTCCATATTCCTTTAGTCGTTGAATGATATTATGTGCTGTAGTTGGAGGAGTATACAAATCCCATACAATCTTTCGTAGAGGTACTATCTTTTTTTTAAATCTAACAATTTTCTATCATATTTATTGACCATCTAGAGATACTCTATCTTTGCTCCTCATAGATATGTTTTTTGTACCAAATTATGATTACAATCACCCATGAAAATCACCTGTTTGAAAGCACATAATGCTTTAGCTTTGTTACCCAATTGCTAACTGCCCCTCTTCTAACATTTACAGCATGTGTTGTAATAACAAAATTAGGTTGACCAGACAAAAGATGACATTTCTGTACTTTGACATTTTTTTCTATTTTCCATTCTGTAGACTCTAAAAAAGCATTAAAGTACATACAAACATGAACTCTATTGTGCTGTGCTAGTGCACCTTACTCCCATCACAAACAGTAGTATCTCAATGTCAATGCAGATCAGCAGGCTATTTTTACAATAATAAATAAACATACTGTATTCGTTGTTTGTATATATATTTATGTATGCAATATTTAGTACCCCATCTTTGCCATACTTTTTAAAACTGTGTAATATATTTTTATGCTTATTTTTAGTATATTTTCTCTTTTGCACTGTTCAAGAATTGCATACAATTTCGTTGTACCTTTGGTATAATAACAATAAAGGCTCTATTCTGTTCTATTTTAGTGGGATGGAGGGACAGTTATACTCAGGCAAGCTACAAGGCAAAAGAGAAGGGTGTGCGTATGCCCTGAAGATTAATAAATTCAAAAGTAGATAAAGGTGAGTAAGCTAGAAGGGAGACAATATAAAGAAGTGTTCTGTTTGTCTACTGAGTGCAATTAAAATCACACAGCCTACTTGGTGAATGCTGTGTTTAGCTCTAAGATGAAGCCCAGCCTGCACTAAAGCTTCTCACAGTTTGTTCAAATGGGTGCTTGGGATAGCTACTTAAAATAAGCTGGCATGGCCCATCCATATTTAATTCTGAAGTGAAAACAACACAGTTATTTTGATGGTTTTGTTTGGTGGTGGATTTCGTTAAGGACGGAGGTTTGAGTGTGTCCATGACGAATAAGGGTTAAAGCTTCACATTGTGTGTTTACATGCACTAAGTAATGCCATAGCTGCAGAAAATCTGACTTTATTCAATCCGAGTTTACATGCACTTGGGTAAATGGATAACAGGAAATGGGTTTAGATGACCCACTTTACTGTCAAAATGTATAGGGTTTCTAATAATACACAATGCTGCTTTCACTGTATTACGGCAAAGATGAAAACCAGCTCTTTTTTAACAAGCCAGTTCACAGGTACTTCATTTAATTCCAGGGATGCCAGATCACACATGAGAAACAAGCAACCAGTTTAATGGAACGTCCAAAACAAGGCAAAGAAAACTGGCAAAAAAATTAAAATAATGCAAATTAAAAAAACCCAAAACATATAACCTACTACAATGTGAGACAGTCAGCACTTGATAAGCTAAAAATAATCTATATTTTAACTTTTAACTTTAATGGTTAAGAAAAAACAACTTACAGGAATACTGTGGAAAAACATAGAATTAGAGAGCAATTCCAAACAAGCACCTACACTTTAAAAACAAGCCCCAAAAGTGACTGTGTTTGACTCTGCAAGCCACTTCCAGGACAACTCTATACTGGTTATGTTTACATGCATGCACAGACTGGTAGTAAATGTACATATGGGTTAAGAAATCAGATTACGGAGTTAAATCTAGCTCTCCTTGTTGAATCTAATTTTAATCCAATACAGGAAATTAAAGTAAGATTTGATCTGAATACAAGAATAATTTGATAAATGCATGAGCGATGCACATGTACGTTACAATACCTTATCTATTGTATGTAATTTTAAATAGTATTACCTTTATTCACTATTGTTGTCGCTTATTTTGTAATTTAATTCTAATTTGTGTTTCTTTTATTGTGATTATATCTTGTTGGAATGCTTAAATCTTGAGCTAGAGCCTCTCTGCAGCCTCTTAATCCAGAACTTACTATCAGCTTACCAGATCATGTATCCCCAATGAATCTTAAAGCAAGTGTTGGATCTAGTCTCAGCATTTTTGAACCTCATTAAGCAGCATTATGCCTGCTAGCATAACCCATGCCATCAACAATCAAAATGAAGGTACTGTCAGGACTCGAACCTTGATCACCTTGCTGTTGGGCTAGCGAACTGCCCTTGCACCATATTACAAATATGTAATATGAATAGTCGTTGTGATAGCAGTGTGTTGTAAACCGTTACTGTTTTGTTACCTGATAAAACAAGTGCTACAATAGCAACCCTGCACAGCATCGGTGGATTCCATTAGGTAAGCCCTAAAGGCCACAACACATCAGTGTGCATCTGGGATTGCAATTTAATTTAGAAAAGCCACACAGCTTGGGAACATGGCTTCTGGTATTACACAGTGCAGGTAGTAAACTATAGGACAGAAACACAACACAGTATTGTGGTCTTTGTTAATTCACGATAATACTGTTAATTATCTGTTCCTGCACACAGTTTGTAATTAAACAATGATTTGGATTAAAATACAAACTGCAATTGTTCCACTGCACAAAAGCTTAACTGCATTATCCCCTGAATCAGAAGTAAATATCCAAGAAGAAGCAGAAAGATGACAGTTGATTTCAGTTCACTTGAATAGTAAAAAAAAAATTTTACTAAAAAATTACTTACTTAAATTTTTAATAAACCAAAAGTTTATTTGGTTTATTTTGCCTCGTTATCAGCATCAATAGCTATTTCAGCGACACAAGGTTATCTTAAGACATGTAGGTCTTTGGACAGCAGGAGGAAACTGGAGTCTGCAAAAAAGCTGTTTTTAAACCATTGATATTTATTTACTATGCTGTTACTTATCTTTTCATAAGTAACAGCTCCCCTTAACGAGACTAAGAAAACTCCTCATTGGTTCACTGATGTTTACAAGTCTGGCTACACATTTTTTCAGGCACAAAACAATGTCAAGTGCCTGTGTGAGGTTGGAGAACGAAGAACGTTCAGCGCTACTGGAAGTCCAAGCACTGTCACAACAATTCAGTTATAAAACTATCCAACAAAATGCACTGGGACATCAGGGCTCTTATCACTCTTCAGGTCTAACTGAAATTTGAACTGCACATAGCACCTGAATTTCGCATGAAAGTACACTGCTCACTAAAATTAGGAGATATTTCAAAATGAATATGAAGAGGATACACAAGAACTGCTGGATAATCTGATCCTGTCCATGCCTCATCACTGTCAGTGTGTTTTGGCACTCTTGGGTGATCATACACCCTACTGAACAGCCAATATGTGGCACTCTCATCCAGTGCACCATGCTTCTGTTCACCCCCATTAATATGTCACTTGCTACTCAATCCCGATTATCGAGTTAGGATTTCATTTGCGTAATCAAACAACTTTCTTTGACTTTTCATTTGCTTTCCTGTTGATTTTGTTTAATAAAATCAAATGCTTCTTTTTCTTTAATGACTTCATATTCATTTAGAATTATCCCCTAATTTTTGTGAGCAGTGTATTTGCCTGTGCTCTACATATTTGCTTTGTTCACAGAATATATAAGGACATAAACTAGTGTGCACCATATTATCCCGGTATGTCTAAAGTAGGGTGACCAGTCCTCTTTTACCTGGACATGTCCTCTTTTTGAGACTTAAAAACACACACATCCAGGATTTTGTTTTACTAAAACTTACATCGAATTTTGAGAAGTGTTTCATTCACGCACTAGTCACGCTCCCTCCCTACTCCGTTCAGTTCGCTTGAGTGAGAAGGGGGAGTGATGAAGGTGGTCTTAGATTTTTAGATTGCACGGTTTGACTGTAGAGCTACCGTATTGGCCGATAGCCTTCTCTGTACACATTTAATTGGTCAGTCTGCACCTCAGTAGCCCTTGTTAAAGACAGGCAAAGCACATGTACAAACCTGCGTATTGCGCAGCTATGCCGAAGCAAGTTCTCAGATGAATTAAAAAAGAAATTTCCAAGTTTTCATCTTGGTCGCAATCCAAAAGAAGTTGAGTGCCTGATGTGTAAAGCTGGCACTTCCATGTCTGTGAAATGTAAAAGAGTTCAAATAGCCTTTGAGTGATTTTTTTCTGCATGTTAGTGTTGTTAAGGGGAAATTAAGCTCTTTTTCATACAAGTATCGGCCATATACAGTGCATCCGGAAAGTATTCACAGCGCTTCACTTTTTTCACATTTTGTTACGTTACAGCCTTATTCCAAAT
>JAUZSU010168820.1:0-13307 GCA_034780255.1 Parotocinclus maculicauda | reverse complement strand
GGACGCGCAGGGATCTCCAGGAGGCCCTCATTTGGGTAAACGTGGGGGGTCCTGGAGATTTGGCGGGCTCCAGGAATTGACTCGCCTAGATCTCTGGGATTCTTCCCGTTTCTCACAGAATGACCGGCCAACTGCGGAGCCCGCAGGTCCACAGACAGACTGTTTTTCTTTTCGTGTTCGTTGTGTCGCGGCGCGGCTCCTGCATGGCCCTACGGACTCCGGGGATCGCCCGGAGTTCGATCCTTAAAGGGGGGGCTATGTCAGGATTCGTGTCGCGATCATTTATTGTCGCCGGGTCCCGGTTGTTTGTTCGCGGCACGATTTGATGGTATGCACCTGCGCCTCCTTGCGGGGGGGCGCAGGTCGCTTCTATTTAAGGCCGACGCTCACTTCCGTGGGCGCCGGTCATCGTGAGCTTATGCGTCAGTGTCTGCGCGTTTACTGTTTGTGGATGTACATCTCCGCGTTTGTGCCCCAGTCTGCCGGCACCCCCCCCCTCGTCATCCTCGCCTTGGGGCTTCTCCCTGGGGCACACTGCGTCACCAGTGCAGCGGATCTGTACGGGACCGAGGAGCCGGTTGTGGCTGTGAATCGCTGCGGGGGGTGAAACGGGTGTGGTCCCCGCGAGGACGCCGGACTGGGATCACCGTCGGCTGGAAGCTTGGAGCAGCGGCTCGGCGTGGGATCGAGAGCCAGGAGTGCTCTCCACCGCGGGACCGAGAGCCAGGAGGGCTGTTTACCGCTGCAGGACTCACCGGGACGGATCCCGTTCTTCCCAGCGGGACTAATGGGGGGCAGCGGGCGTAAGCCGCGGGTACGGACTGTGGCGGTCTTTAGTTTTGTCTGGTCTTGTAAATAAATGTCTTGTGTTTTTTATACATGGTTGTCTGTCTGTGGATCTCTGCATCTCGGGCTCCGGTTTTTAATTCCAGGTGGGGGTTTTCCTGGGGATCTGGCGCGTCCAGGAATGGCAGAGATCTTCAGGATGCCCTCATTTGGGTAAACGTGGGGGGGGTCCTGGAGATTTGGCGTGCTCCAGGAATGGACTCGCCTAGATCTCCGGGATTCCTCCCGTTTCTCACATTCCACATGACTTCACACACAAATTCTTATGGCACTCGTGATGAGCTAGAAAATCCAGCTGGGCATGCTAAGTAGAGAAATAAATAAGAACGAATCAGTAAAAACGGCAGGATATATGATTTAGAACCCATAAAGGTCTGTGACTATTTTTAAAAAATTATTTATCTTATTTTTTACCTTTGTTTTTGCCCTTATAAAAAAAAACATTTCAAATGTTTTAGTGTAAGTCATTTATTAGTAATCTTTTTTCTGTTATCTAATGGTCAGAGCCACCACAGATCAGGTAAATTTGGTTGGTGGAGCATTTTCAGTGCCGCAGTGACACTGATGTGGTGGTGGTGTGTTGTGCTTGTATGAATGGCTCAGACACAGCATTGCTGCTGGTGTTTTAACATTCTGTATTTTGTTCACTCACTTGGACACAAGTACCCTATTGGTCCACCTCTGTAAAGTCAAAGAAAGTCGCTCATTTGTTGTTGCAGTTTGTGTTTGTCATCCTCTCTCTAATCCATTCTTTGGTTGATTTTTAATCCAGCAGTAATACTAAGTTTTTTAGAAATTCAAGCAGCAGTGCTGTGTCTGATATACTCATACCAGCGCAATACATACAACACTATAGCGCTGAGAACAATCCAGTTCCCATATTTAGACCTCTTCTGTGCTGTTACAATGGGGTTCCTGGCCTTCTCTTTTAAGCTTTCACTGCACTTTATAGTTATACAATTACAGACTGTAGTCCAGTTTAGTTTAGTTGAAGAGAGAGCGAGAGAGACAGAGAGAGACAGCAAGAGAGAGAGAGAGAGAGATTTCTACTTACTGTAGAAGGTCTGAGAAAGGTCTGCTTTCGTTGTCACTTCAGAAGTTACTTGAATGTGTGGATGATGGCCATTCATATCCTAAAGCTCAATATGGTCCATACTTTTAGCGAAAAAATCAATGTTCGCTTTCGGAAACTTCCTATTAAACCTCAAAAAGCACATACAGGTACAGACTATTTAAAGCATGTTGTCCAGGTTGCTGCTGCTATGGTTAATTATGGTAAACATGGCTGTGTTCTACTGTAACAACTATGATGTCATTGTACTGTTAATAATCAAAGCACTGACAAACTGAGTATTTTCTGATAGCTTAATTTAACATTAAAATGAGTCCGAAAATGAGTCATTTTTAGAAAGGCACTCGTACTTTGTACTTAAATATAAGCATTGGGTAATTCATACAACACTGAATACAGGGGAAATGTCCAGGCTTAAGAACATGTGCAACCTTAACAAGGGGCCAGGCTATCATACAGTTTTGACTCATCTGTAGATATCAACACCCTAGACCACAAGTCACATAAAACATAAAAAGTCCATAAGAAATTACTTTATTGGACAAAACAGAGAAAACCAGCAAAAAAAGAGAAAAAAGCAACAACATCCTAAACCAGAATTTTACTTGGATTATGAAATCAGCAGATATGCTTTAAATCTGAAGTGATTGTGTACTTGATGATTCATGGATTTGCCATTTGATTTTATAGTATAGGTTTGGAAACACCTTTTATTAAGACACATCACCACCTTACTTGACCATGGGATCACCAGAACAATTTCAACCCACACAGTTTTACATTCCAGATGTGGTCTAAAATGCTTCTCAATGCCTTAGAAAGATGCAGGGAGTCGGCTACTGCTGCCTAAGCGGTGACTGTGTCTTCATGAGGGAGAGCAAGTTATCGGCTGGGAGGTGTGCTGGTAATCTCACTGAGTGGGAGTTTTTTGCAGTATGGTAATGGAAGAAAAATGGTTTACCTCACCCCTGACCTGGACCCCTTTCGAAAAAATCATGATTGGTGAAAAGACTAAAATGGATTGACACTGTGAGTATGAATTAGTTTCAAAAGGTAGAGGAAAAAAGGCAGAAACAGACACAGTAGGTAATGTATGTTCAAGCTTAACTGTGGCAGAAAAATTTGGTTCAGATTCCTTCCAAAAATATTTATCTCTGTCTAAAAAATTCTGATTTAAACTTGAGAAATGGTAAAGACAGAGACAGATTGAGAACCTGCTTATTGTTCACAGTGATATCATATATTTTCATACTCTCTCTAAGTTCTTACATTTAACAGACAGTCCTACGGAAACCGACTTACAACTGAGCTGTGCAATTAAACGTGAAAGGCTTTGCTTCAACAGTAGGAGCTTGGTGGAGCTTTGTGATTTGAAGTCACAACATTCTGATTAGTAGTCTAAAGTCATTATCTATACACATTCCACTTTATCACTCTATCACATACCATAAGAAAATCCACATTGTAAAGTATGAAAATTAACTATGATCTGTCTGAGCACCTTCATTAGAACTACCTGTTAAATACACATTCTGTGCTCTTATACATTTAAATTTCTACTTCTACAGCATTCCATGCAACATTCTCTCCCTTACACTAGAAGTTTTTTTGTTGGTTTGTTTAGGAATAAACTGTGATGTTGAATCTGTGTGTCACATCCATAGTATGTGTCCTTGGTTGCAACCTTTACTACTGAAATCAGAAAGGGTTGAAAGGGTTTCTATAAGTGAGCAGCCTCACAACCCACCACATGTAATATTAAGCATCATGTGGCGTGACATAAAGCACACCAGCACTGAACTATATTTAATTATGCTGAATTATGGTTCCACCATCTGGCAGATGATGATTTTTGTCTTAGGTCAAGGAAATTGAAATGGTACATAATTTAACACAGGGATATGAAATTCTGGAGTGATGTTCTCTGTTTCACCCATCACACTTAACAGTTTGGAGACAAACTAAAGCTGGTAGTTAATTAATTATACTACTCGCAAAAAATAGGCAATATTTTAAAATGAAATCAACAGTTGAAAGTGCTATTTGGTTCTATAAGTACTATAGCCGGAGTTAATAAGAGTTATTTCTATGATCAAGTAACTGTAATGTAATAATGTTTATGACAGACTATATTATATTTATGACAGAAAGTCATTCTCTTATCCAAAGTGACCTACAGTTGTTACAGGTTACTCTACTAGCAACTAATGGCAAAGGGATTTAGTGGATCATGAACTCTCAATCTGCTAAACAATGTTCTGATCTTCCCACAGCTGGTCCACCAGCACCAGTTACAGCCATTATACTTTTGCCCAGTAAATAGTTTTGACAGTAGTTTGCTGTCCCCCTGTTGAGTGTCCAGTTTCTGGCCCAAAGTCTTAAGCCACCATTACATTAGTTGTTTTACCAATGACATAATGACCATATATAACATACTGTCGATGACTGGACCCAAAAATTTCAAACATGGATTCATCACTCAACAATACTATTTTCCTTTGATTTTCATTCCAATCTTCCAATAAGACCATTCCCGATCAAGCTTATTCAGACTGTAGAAGGATCAACTTGGTATTTTGATGAAGCTGCCAGATGCTGCTATTACTCATGTGTAAGTGGGGGTCACCTTAAATATTTGCCACTGTAGCCTATGGAAGCGGGTTGTTTTCAGATCGGTTTTATTTATTTAGATTTTTTTATATATACAGGATACAAATTCCATGTACATTCCATGTACAGGCTGTATTCTAATAAAAGACTAAGAAACAAAAATCTACTTGGTTATTATAACTTTGGTTATTGTAACAATTGTATATCTTATTCAATGATAACCTAAAACGTTTGTACTTCTCTACAGCACTGTAATTGTATAGCTATTGTTAGATTAAATCACTTGAGGAAAAAGCTTTATACAAATAAATCTGTCTTTGAGTTTAATGCCTAACATCCCACTTCTCATTTCCTATATGTTTAAAAGTTCCTAACTGCATGGACCAGGAGTGTGTTCTGTCTAACATCTGGCCCTGTACAGCATATGATAACGTAAATACTTTTGTTTATACTGAAAACACCTCCAAGAATGTCTCTTGTCGTATTATTTGTATAAATGGGAGTGAGTATGTGTTCGTATAACCACCAATGCACTAAACAGTACTGCAACCCATCACAGTTGCTTTATCATTAGATGCAATGGTCAGAGGTCAAGTGTTAAGCGAAATGGCTACCACACTGAGCCTGTCTCTCACATCTCCACAAAAAGAGAGGCACTAGGGAGTAAAAAACACGAGACAAAAAACAGAACTTTAGACAGAACGAGGCTTAGAAAAAATTATAAATGCTTGGAATACCAGCCCTACAAAAAGGCCAACAACCTCAGTCTTCCCTTATCACTCGTTTTTTTTTTTTTCTCACTCTCTCCTTTATCTCACTTTCTCTCTGTGTATCATCCAACAGTAAGGCCAGATTAAATGGAATCCTAATGGCAGCGGATTTTGATAATTCTCCCAATTTTTCTCTGGTTTATTTAAAGTAACTGCATGTCTGTTTAAAATGAACAGATCAGACTGAATCCAACTGTAACTGCAATTCCCAACTGCTTGCACTGTGAAGATGGAAACGGAGAGAGAAGGAAAAGAGTGCGAAAGCGAGAATGGGGGTATGGATACAAGTGAATGGGAGAGATTGTAATTGGTTAGGCATAAAAAATCTCAGACCTTGACCCTGTCAACTTAGAGAAAAAGAGAGAGAGAGATAGAGCAGAAAGCAGGAGCAGGATGGGTGGTGGTTGGGGGAGGCATCTGGCTTGTGCTGTTTAGGGCAAAAAAAGAAAGCTAAATAATGCTAGAAAGTTTTCTTACAGAACTCAGGTTAAGGAACAATTAACCAAAGCATTAATTAAGTTGATTCACACTTGGTCGTGGCTCTGTGGTTAAGGCTCAGTACTACTAATTGGAATGTTTTGAAATTTAATTCCTACCAGGATGTTACTATTAGGCTCTGTGTGCAGGGCCATTAACATTCAAAAGCACCTCTCAACAGTAAGTCGCTGTTTATAAGAGTGTCTACTAAGGACCTTGCTAGGATATTGCTACAACCATACAATACAAAAAATGTGTGTGTTTGGGGGGCAAGTTTATATATAATTGGGAGTACAAAATGTCTCCATTAGGAAAGAAAGGGCTGACATTTTTACTTTGTGCCAGCATTTAAATAGGAAGTCCCAAACATATGCTCACCATAGAATTAAATTGCTACAGTTATTGCCATAATAAGTCTGTTGGTTGTGTTCTGTGTGTGTGTGTGTGTGTGTGTGTGTGTGTGTGTGTGTGTGTGTGTGTGTGGGTCAGTAAGCGAGCATTTTCTGGGTCCCAGCTGTCTTAGGCTCCATTAGGAGGTAATATGATTTGGCTTTTAGCATTTCAAAAGAAACCGAACCCACCTGACACAAGCGTCTTCATTACAATACACACACATTTACTCAGATGTTGTCTTCATCAAACACTCACACACATAACATAACATTGTCTTACTATCACTGTAAGGATTTAACATTGAAATAAAGCTAAATTAGCTCTACACCAAGACCACCTACACTTAACGCTACACTGAACTGCAATGTTCTTATTTTTAAAATGTTTTTTTTCGTCTTTATGGTTATTTGGTCCTCATAGTGATATGTAAACTTGAATCCAACTCCACCCCCACCCCACCCCAAACAGCTCATCTGTCTTCATTAGATTATGTTAGTTAACTTTGAGCCTGTGTGATCATGAATCAAGCCCAAACTTGAAATGCCCTGGTTATTTTCTGCATCTAGATATGAATATGGGTATTTTATGTGCTGTTAGAAATGTCTGAAAATCTCCAGAACTGTACTTTGTAATGAGAAAACAAATATTGTACAGTGTACAAGTCAAGTCACATTTATTTATACAGTGCTTTTTACAATGGTGCATTGTCTCAAAGCAGCTTTACCTCATTATATTATCTTAAAATACCAATCCAAAATTGAGCAGGCATAGGGGGACATCGTCCACTGACAACGAATAGAGAGTTACGCCCTCTGGTGTGGCCCGGGCATAGTGGGACTACTTTCTGTTGATGAAAACCAGTAGAGTGATGCTGAAGTGGAATAACATCTTAGTGGGGGGAGCTGGAACTGCTACCGGAACATAAGCTTGGTGAGAAAAGCGAAAATGTAATTACTTGGCTTTATTAATTAGGAATCTATTAACAATCACTGATGTCATGTGCAACATGAAACTTCAGAAACAATAACTATAGCAGCATAGCTGGAAAGAGGAGAACCAGAAGGTAACACAGCTAAGAGGGATCAAATGAGACATTAGCCGCCCACCTTCCTAGCAATCAACAAACCTGAGTCATCACACTAAGGAGGTAAAAGACAGCAACCCAAAATCCCAGATCACCAATATGACTATAAGTCCCCAGCTCTGTCCTTAGTCCAAAGAAAGGATGTACAAATCAAGATCAGAAGGATCGAAGCCCAGCCCAGCCAGACAGCCCACCAGACACTCCTAGAAGGTCAGGGCATGGAAAGGCAGGCAGACATGACCCCAGACTCTGGCCCGAGTAACCCAAGCTATGCATCCCAGTCTAAATCTAACCAAATGCCTCCGTAAATAAGAATGACTTTAGCCTATACTTTTGCAGTTTTTTCTAGGTATTTGGAGAATGTCTGAATATCTAACTAAAGTGGGAAGTTTATTTCATAGTTGGGGGGCCATGTATGTTTATTTTAAGATTATTATTTCTACAAGAGCTATCTGTGTTTATAGTAGTGAGATTATTTAAACAGACTTTTTGAGGGCATTTATGTTTAGGACAGATGCGGATAATCGACAGTTTAACAGCATGAGATCTGGGTTACAGTGCATGCCTACCAGCAGACAGTTGGTTAAGCCTAATTGTCAAATGCCTGACCCCGGCTCTGGATAGTCAGTCCCTAACTAACCCATCCACTAATACCTAAAACTATGGGTAATATTGCAGGAGAAGAGAGCAGAACCTTCTCGTGTGGGATGGACACCATCCCATCTTAAAAGGCCAGGCTTACCCTCAAAAGTTGTCCAGTTGTCTATAAAGCTCACATTGTTTTAAGAGCACCACTTGGACACCAGCATCTTGTGTACAATGATAAAGGATTAGAGGGTAACAAACACAAAGTGTGAAGCAACAGATCAGCTGCTAATTTACATCTACATGGTGGAGCTACATGATTGATGTGTCTAATAGAGTGCAAAGTAAGTGAATCATAACAAATAACTAACACACCACCACCACATTACTGTCACTGCAATGCTGAGAATGATCCACCAGCCAAAAATGACCTGATCAGTGCGGGTCCTGTTGGGGGTCCTGACCATTAGAAAGAGTAAAGGGGACAAACAAAGTTTATACAGAAACAGACTACATTCTGAAAAAGGGCATCTATATGGTATGTGGAACTGATAAATTGCACAATTAGTTTAGAATCAAGGAGGTGTATATCATAAAGTAATTGCTGAGTGTATATGTTTTACTGACGTTATGGATTTCATCATTATATTAATTGACACAGATAAATTCTGTTAATTCACAAGCATTTAAAAATACAATATTACAGTTACGTAAAACCCTGTTGAGAATTCTCAATAAACCATTGGAAGTTTTCTATGTAATGCACTTCTCTAAATGCCTCACACAAGATTAGATCTTAACTTCTCACTCTGTCCAGGTTGTGGCAGTGCTGAAGAAGGTTCAGTGAGTTAAATGTCTGGTATTGTTCGAAAAGCAGCATGTTTGTGTGTTTGTGCTTGTGCTGTTTGACCGTTGATGTTTCTTGGGAACACTCAATAGCAGCTGGAATAATGTCAAGCATTTGGAGGCAGAGGGAGTAGAGCACAGCCAAATTTCATTATATGTATAGCCTTGCCATCAGTTGGTTCCTTTTCAGATTGTTCCCTTGGAGTTGTACAAAACAAAAAAAAAACAAGCTATTAAATGTGAACTCATTCACCCTTACCAGGTAAATTTGGGAAAGGTGACATAAGAACACTTTTTTACATCCCAGTTTATATCTGTAAATTAACTGAAGTTACGTTTACACTGCATGTAAAAATAATCCAATTTAGATTGTTTCATCACATTATCATGTTCCTCTCATTGCAGTGTAAATGGCATTAAACACAGGCAGCCAGACATTTTCCTATCAGATTTTGGCCACTTTAATTACATTCACACAGTGAGTAAAACCCTTTTTGTCAAATATTTGGAGAACAGAACAGAAAATTTTTTTTTTAAACTAAATGATTTTTGTTTTAATTTGAACCTTTTTCATATGCGGTACTAAAAGCTGATGTTTACATGTTTACAATGTTTACATAATTCCAACTTGAAATTTGTATTGAACAGGTGCTCCGTGATTTACGATGGGGATGCATTCTGACAAAATCTGTAATAAATTAAATGCATTACGAAATTATCATGAGTGATATATAGTCTATGACTGTATTTAAGTTGAGTCTATTTACATATTAACACCACATTAGTGAGTAATGGATTTAAAGTGAAAAGCAAAAGCAAAACACTTACTCTATTGGTGAACTCAGAGTGCTAGTTGGTATGCTAAGCTATTTTCAGCCTGAACGGGACTTGGAGGATTCAGTTCCTGATTTTCTTTCAGTTGGCTGTAATCATCAACTATTTTATGAGCTATGGGTATTTGCACTGATCAAGAGCTATTGTGAATCATGAATTGCGAATCAAGTTTCATCTGGAACTAATCACACAGCTCGACTCAAGAGCATGTGCACTAAGTACTGAATAAAGGATGAGAGCAGAGACATTTTATACTAGTCAAAATGGGTTGACAGCCAAAAAAGTTCCAGTGTGGTCGAGATCCACTGTATATCTGATATGAGACAATCTGAACAGTCATATCCAAGCTTAATTCCTTAAGGAAGTAAGATGTAGTCGGATATGAAAACATAACAAGTAGATTTGCAAAACAAAGCAAACAGAGTAGCATGTGAGTTCCCACTCCCTTTGCCAGCCAGTATAATCCAATCCACCTTAAATTAGCTTAGCAAATCTTGAAGAAAGTCTCTTCAATAGATAGCTAAACTTTACATTCAACATTTCATCATTTTCATTGCATTTTGTTCTCTTTGAAGCCGCTCATGTCACAGTCCCTTTTCTCCTGACTCTGTACTGTTAACAAGGTTTGAGCAATAAATCGGATTTGGGCCACTTTTATCTACAGTGTACACATAAGCCTATATTAATATAAATAAATGTCAGATGAACAACAAAAATGTCCTTTTTTTGATAAAAAGTCTGATTATCCTTCCCATGACATCATAATCAGCAAAGTGTTCATTTCTTTTGCAGTGTTACGTACAGCACCAACGGACTGCTTGAGACATTGTTCAGACACAGTGTGATATGTGCTTATCTCATTCGGAGAAAGCACAGAACCGACACTGCTCAATTATGACAGGCATCTCAGCAGATCATCAAAACTGGAGACCTGGCATTTTAACTATTACTTAACCTTGTCACATGTTCCAATATGGACTCGTCTATAAGTCTGTACACATGCAACTGTTTAACAAGTTTTTAATTAGAAGTTCCTGAAAGATCCTTTTTGTGAATATGCAGTACAGTACAACAATACAACAACAAATCGTGTTGTCTAAACAAATGTAGTCATGGAGATACAACAAGACTTAATTGCAGTGTCACTGTTTGCTTGTAAATCTGTTTCTATAACCCATTATTTCAGCACCTCTCAATCAAAATGGCTTTATTTTCATGTGTGCCTTGTGAAAAGATGTAGTTTATTTAACTCGTTTTGCACATTTTGACACAATCTCACCAGGATTGTTATAATGATATATAATATACTTTTAAATCTAAAACATTTAGTTTAGTGTGGAAAACAGCTGCTGAGAGAAATAGTGTGAGTGGCCAGGGATGTTACACACATTCTATAAACTAGTGCTAGTGATTTCATATTCCCTGACATTTATAATTCCATTGATGTTGTAATATTATATGTTTTTCTTGCTTCAGAATTCGTCAAATATATTTTCATAAATATCTTGTAATGTTTAGTATTTTATCATCACTTTATAATGAATCAAACAAATCTAGAAACCCAACTTTTTGTAATGAAATGTAAGTATTAGACTGCTCAGTAAAATTATATTTTAATATTTCTTTATAGGCTATTTCATTTTATAGTATCCCCTAACTTTTCTGAGCAGTATATTATCAGGCTTCAGGCACTTCCTTCTCAGTGCCCCAGTGACTTTCCTACCTTGCCTTTTCCTGTAAGTGCACCTCTATTTACTGTGTGCATTTTCCCAAAAAGGAACCCACAAAAAATTCTTTACAGCTCTCTACAATTCTCCTTATTGTCTTAAAGCTTACCAAAACTAAAGTTAAAACAGCAATACAAAAAAAGACATTCTAACTTGTAACAACAAATCTATCCTTCCCTTACAATATACTTTAAATTGAACCAGCACTGTGTCAATTTAGTTAAGAGTCTTTTGTACTGTTCCCACCCCATTATATCAGGGGTTTATTAGCTTAATTTGAATTTAAATATATCTTTTTTTTTATATATTTTTTAAATTAGTGTGTTATTATATACTAGGTTGACCATTATTTGGTAAATGTTACAAAGTTTGTGCCATAATTTCTGAGCCCTTTTTCAAAGTCTTTCACCTGCCTTAATACAGTCAATTTTACATTTATAAAACTAGCTGATTGTTTGTAGCCCAGAATCTGAGGTGTTTGTAGAACATGCAAAGAACAACAAAGACAGAGGCAGTGTTGTATGGTTATGTTAGAGTAGTTCTTAAAGTTCCTAATTTTTTCTCCTCTGTCTTTCCATATACTATTGCATTGCAATCTAGGGTTGTATATGTGTCTATTGTTTTTTTAACCCAGCAAAATTATGAACTACAGCAATTCCATCCCTGGTCCTGTCAGATAGCTTTTCACAAGGGACTAAACTGGACTGGAAGTTCTTCAGACAACTGACAGAAGCAGTCAGATAGTTTCAATACCAACAAGCAACAGAGCAGACATAACAAGCAGCCATGTTTGATGGTCAGACAGTCAGTGTGTTTTTCCTGCACCATTGATTGTTCAATTGTTAGGTTTGATAGAGAGAGGGAACATGGACATAGAAAGAGGAAGTAAGCAAACAGACATGGAAAGGAGATTAAGGATTCCAAGAGATGAGGATCATCTATAGCAGTGGTAGTTAAGGTCAGGAAATATCTCTAAGCCCTAATGAGTAGCAAGTTTAGAGAGATCTAAGCAAGCATGTAAGGTTATTTAATGCTGTCAAACATCAGTACATATAGATATTCACATATTATTGAGATTTGGGTTTTCGAAATTATGTAAAAGGTGGTTAAACTGATCCACGCTATGGGCCATGTTAAAATAAAATTTAGAAGATTTAGAAATAGATTTAGAAGGCTCATAGAGGCCAACTTAATCATAACCCGACCAAATTACAACCTTCATGTTACCAGCATTACCCATGCTCCTTTCTCAACAGTTTAGCATGTTTTAGGACATCATACAATTAACACATTACACATCAACTGGTCTACCATTCAGTGGCGGCTTTTCAGAGCAGCTTTTTTCACCAACAGGAAATTGGTAAGGAAGCTCTGTGATAACCTATATTATTAAATAAAAAAGGAGGCATTTGGGGGATCACTTCCAGTGTTTCAGCAACAACCCCTAATGGCCCTGCGTCCTGTCCATGTCTGACTTAAGTTTTGTATTCTTACCCATAACCCTGACCGGAACAAATAGGAGCCAAAGCATAAAAAAGAAGAAAAAATCCATTACTTGGGATGATATAAGTATGAATTGATATTTAAGATCATCTTAGTAGCATATGACCATACACAAGCTTTTGTTACACCACAATAACAAAGTTTTATATTGAGTTAATACACAATTAGGGGTGTCAATGCCACTAACATACTAATTTGTATATACTAAAGGTCTATACTTCTTGATGATGAATATCTATCTGGGTAGCACCATGTAGTCATAGATGTGTTAGTACTGGAAGTAATATGCACTTACAGTACTTAGAAATACATACACTTTTCAGGTTTACTATGTAGAAAAATAGTACATTTACAGAATTTAGTGTTACGAGATGTGGTGGTTTTTACTAGGACCCAGGTATGCGGGATAAGCGAATCCCACGACGTATTATAATAATGGGGAAATAATATAGAACAACCGAAAAGGGATGAAGAGCGGAGCGCAAGGCTCCTAACATAATAAAACCGAAAGGATAAAGTGGCACGCCAAGGTTGCGTCCCGAATGGGAGCAACGCGCGAC
>JAUZSU010168799.1:0-13308 GCA_034780255.1 Parotocinclus maculicauda | reverse complement strand
TATTCAGGATAATAGTTATTCAGGATCAGAGTTATTCAGGATCAGAGTTATTCAGGATCAGAGTTATTCAGGATCAGGGTTATTCAGGATCAGGGTTATTCAGGATCGGAGTTATTCAGGATCAGAGTTATTCAGGATCAGATTTATTCAGGATCAGGGTTATTCAGGATCAGAGTTATTCAGGATCAGAGTTATTCAGGATCAGATTTATTCAGGATCAGAATTATTCAGGATCAGAGTTATTCAGGATAATAGTTATTCAGGATCAGAGTTATTCAGGATCAGAGTTATTCAGGATAATAGTTATTCAGGATCAGAGTTATTCAGGATCAAAGTTATTCAGGATCAGAGTTATTCAGGATCAGAGTTATTCAGGATCAGAGTTATTCAGGATAATAGTTATTCAGGATCAGAGTTATTTAGGATAATAGATATTCAGGATAATAGTTATTCAGGATCAGAGTTATTCAGGATCAGAGTTATTCAGGATCAGAGTTATTCAGGATCAGATCTATTCAGGATCAGAATTATTCCATTGGATGATGATGATGATGAAGTTTGAGTTTAGACTGAGCTAAACTTTACTTTGATGAAATGATTTAATTACCATGTTTATTGATAAAGAATTGTTTAAGATCAGCTTATACAGATATTAATCCCAACTGGTAATAATAATTCCACTCTGTTTAGCTCTTGTATAGCAGATGTTGATCTGAATAAAGTCAAACTTAATAATCATTCATTCTGTATCAGTCAGAGTGATTTATTAATACTAATTTTAATTCCTTATTAATATTTAACCCTAATCTCATCACCTGGGGTTCTGTCCATGTTCATAACATAAAGCTGTCCTGGTGGTTCTGTTTGTTTTGGGTTCTGCAGGTTCTGATTTGTCATTATTATCAGTATAACAGTAAATTGTGATAATCAGACCCGTTATCAGTAAGTTATAAAGTTATTAAAGGTCATGGGAGGTAGCAAAGCCACGACTTTATTAACGCCCAGTAGCTTCTAAACTGCAGCTGTGTAATTAATGATCTGTTAATTGGTTTGTACCCGATAATAGAATAAAGAAGGTTTATCATTTCTGATTTATTCTGCACACCGTTAATTATAATTAGCACCTTCTTGTACCTAAAATCCCTTTTACCTAAAACAAGGAATGTTACCCATTTTAAGAAGAGCCTCTGGACTGTGAGAGAGCAGAAGCTTCATGTTTGTTCAGAAGTGTTTGTGTTACTCAGAGATTAACAGAGATAAAGCTGCAGACTTTACAATGGAATTTCAACACAACTTACCTTTTCTGCAACACAATGAGACTCTGACACACAAATACAGGGGATTAAAAAAAACCTCAGGTTGATGCAACCTCACCTGATATGGTTTTGTAATGTGTCTGGCATTTGGAACGACCAGTCCTGGTGTAATTTATTGTTTTTATATGGTGAACCATATTTATTTCTATATTTCTTTCTTTATTTTTGCCAAATCTACATGCAGTGTAAGACTTCAGTTAGAACTGTTTAAGCTACTGGTGTGAAATAGAGGAGATAATGGTGATAGTGCATCCAGAACATCATTAGCACCATCATCTTCATCATCTGTATCAACCTGAAAACCCACACCACCTTCATCCCCCTTATTACCCAAACATCATCACTATCAGCTTCCTCATCACCCAAACATCTCAACCACGACATGGTCACTTAGAACCACAGAACACAACTCATTCTCCTCCTCATCCTCATCATCACATTTCATCTTACCACTCATCACCTTAAATATAATCATCACCTTCACCATCCTCACAGTTATTATCAGTTATCACCAATCATCATCATCATCATCCTCACGATCTTCACCACACAATCTCAGACCCATAAATGCTCTCCTTCATCAATACCCACCCAGAACATCTTTACCTTACCTTACTGTCATCACAACAACCTTCACTAACCTTCATCACCCTCACGCTACTAATAACTAGTAACTACACACAGCACTATTAGTACTATGAGTAGTACTTATTAGTATTAATACTTATTTGTATTAGTAGCAGTGGCAGTGGTGGTAACTGGGCTGTGATGGTACATGGTGAATAAGGTACTGAACTGTGGACAAGAACATCCAGGGTTCTGGTTCTTCAAACAAAACTACTTTAATTGAAAGATCATATCAGTCACTCTGGAGAAGAAAATCTTCTAAATCACTTAATTTAAATGAGTAAAACACTGTGCATTAGGCTTGCAGAATAAATAACAAACGTATTTTTTGAGAGATATAAAACAATAAAGTAATAGATGAATTAATAATGGAGTAATTGTGTTGGTGTGATGTGACTGCCAATTAAAGCCACTTTTAACAAAGTACAAACAAAAACAAAAGCAAATTGAGAGAGAGCTGACGTGCAGACAAAGCTACTGATTCATAAAGATGTCTTTTTAAGCTTTTTTAATGTGTTACATGTGAGAGATTTGTGAGAGAATTTAAATAAAAGCAGTAGGTATGAAAGAGAAAAAAGAAGCAGAGAATTATTTTGTTTAAACTTGACCTGCAGTAACAAAACCAAGAACCAAGACAGGTTACAACATCACATTCACAAACAAAACTGTCAACGACGTGTGTGTGTGTGTGTGTTTGTGTGTGTGTGTGTGACTCCCTAAAGGTTATCCATATTTGATGACAGTATTTACTCAGTAGTGTGCACGGTGTAGAGTTAGTGTATTCTACAGTTTAAGACTTTATAGAGTTTAGTATTGTACTCTGTTAAGAGTGTAGTGTATTATATAATGTACAGTACATGAAGTAGTGAGTGTAGTGAGTAGTGTAACCTTAGTGTTGTGTGTGCAGTGTAATGTAGTGTGTGTTCTATAATTGTATATACTATAGTGTATAATGTGTATTGTTTAAAAGTTTTCAAACCTTGTTTTTTTATTTCTGGATAAATCTGAACTAGAACATCATTAGATTTACATTTACAGAATTTAGCAGACGTTCTTATCCAGAGTGACTTACAACTTATATAATCTTACAATCCAAGCAATGGTGGGTTCAGGGCCTTGCTCAAGGGCCCAACTGTGGCATCTTGGCAGAGGCGGGATTTGAACCCAAGACCATCAGGTCCAGTGCCTTAACCGCTAGGCTACCACAGTCCCAGATTTAAACACAAAGTAGTTCAGGAGAAATCAATTAAAAATGAGATAAAAAATATTATAAATATTTGTTTATTTATTGGAAAAAATTAGGAGTGGTAAAAGTATGTTAACCTCTTGGATTAGCCATTAATCAGAGGGTGATATTAGAGTCAGGAGTTCCAGTGAAGGGGATGATCAGTCAGGTATGAGTGGACGCCCTGGTGTATTTTAAAAACAGGGATTTATCAGAGTCTGAACTTCATAACATACATTGGTGAAAGTGCATCATGGTACAAACATAGGAGAAAAAAGGTTAGAAAGGGTTACAAAACCATCTCTAAAGAGTTTGGACTCTGATAGTCTAAAGTCAGACAGAATTGTGTGGAAAAGGAGGGAATTCCATTTGTCTCTCACAGCGTCTGCAGAAACAGAACTTTTTGGTTTGAATAAGAACCATTACGTCTGGAGAAAGCCATGCATTCCAGCGTCATCCTATCTATGAAACACGGTGGCGGTAGTATCATCGTTTTCTGTTTTGCTACATTTGATCCAGGACGGCTCACGTCATTGATAAAACAATCAATTTTAAATTATAGCAGCAATTTTGAAAGAAAAATGTCAGGACATTTGAACAAGAGAATGTGGGTCATGTAGCGAGAGAACGACTCTAAGCATACAGGCCGTTTTACCAAAGAACAGTTACAGAAGAATAAAGTTTCTGTTTTGGAACGTCCATCTTAAAGTCCTGACTTTAGTCCAGAGAACACTTTGTGTTAGGAAACCCAGCAACAGTTAAATCTGGTCTGTTCTGAAGAACAGGATCCAATTCCTCCAAGCTGATGTTTAGTACTGATCAACAGTTACAGTTTAAGGGGGCACACGGGATACTGAGAGCAAAGGTCACTCACAGATCAATAAATAAGTGCAGTATACTATTTTCTGCGTTTAATTGGGTTCTTTATCCACTTTTAGTGTGTTTAAATCTGATGAGGTTTTATCTGAGATTTATGCAAAAATAGAGAAAATCCTAAACTTTTAAACACCACATGGTTGTAGTATAACCTTTAGGATATACTGTAGATAATGTGGTGTAGTATATTTTCTATAGAGTATAGTGTTCTACGAATATACACTCATCGGCCACTTTATTAGGTACACCTCCTGAATTGTCCATTTAATCAATTACACTTCCCATAGTGCTGCACTTTGTAGTTCTATAATAGCAGACTGTAGTCCATCTGTTGACTTTGTTCTCTAATGGTCAGGACTCCCACAGGACCAGCACAGATCAGCTCTTATTTGGGTAGTGGTGAGTCAATGTGTGTTGTTCTGTTATGAATGGGTCTGAAACAGCAGTGCTGCTGGAGTTTTAAACCACAGTTCACTCATGGTGCCCTCGATTAGAAACATTCACCTTATTGGAGGTTCTGTGGGGGTCCTGTGGAGGTTCTGTGACGGTTCTGTGGAGGTCCTGTGGAGGTTCTGTGGAGGTCCTGTGGAGGTCCTGTGGAGGTCCTGTGGAGGTCCTGACCATTAAAGTGCAGACTTAAGGAGGGGAATAAAGCATGAAACAGATGGACTACATTTGATTTGAGTTTAATTACAGAACTACACAGAGCAGGATTGAGGGAAATGTGGATGTTAAAATAGGCAATTAGTGTAGGAACAAGGAGGTGTACCTAATAAAGTGGCCGGTGAGTGTAGCGTGTATAATGTTGTATAATATGATGTGTAGTACAAGTGTGTGTTATTGGTTGTACAGCGAGTGTGAGTGTGAGTGTGTCTCAATGTGGGTGGGACCAGGGATGGGAAAAAGAACAAGATGATCACTCCTCCACACACACACACACACACACACACACACACACACACACACACACACAAAGTAGGTAAACTGAAACTCACTGGAGCTGAGGCACAGTGTTTGGTTTTACCTCGGGAATATCGGACCTGTCTCGCGCGCTCTCTCGGTGGACATGGCCGCTGACTGACACACACGCACACGCGCACACACACACACACACACACTGCACTAGCACACGTACACACAGCATTAACACTGACGCGCTGTGTTTAAAGGACGGATGAATCCGGACCCCTCCACTCTCCCCGCAGCGCGCGACATGGCGTCGGCCTTCCACACACACGGATCACGAGACCCACTGGAGCTCACGAGCAGCGAATCCTCGGACACCGAGACGGCAGGTAAGAACGGACTGGTTCATTAATTACAGTTAAATTAGGCAATAAGACTAAAATACAGAAGGAGATCAAAACTGAACTAGGCGGCACTTTAATCAGCCAATAATGGAATAAGTTTAAAAGTAAAAAAAAAGGAAAAACAAAGAAACAGCAACGTGCACGCGCACAGTCCCGCGCTCTGGAGCTGTTTAAAGCTTATCCCGAATAGTACTGCTCATTAAGGATTGATGTTATTCCACAATAACATCACCAGTCTATATCAAATAATCACAGCAGCGCGAGTTTATTATTATTTGTCTCAGTTATTGTCTGAACTAAATTAATCAATGATCAAAGACGCGGTGCTACGTTAACATACCGAGCAGGAAATATATAGAGCACGAGTTCCAATTTCCTAACAGCTAAGAGTAAAAAGTGAGAGAGAGAGAGAGAGAGATTAAAGTGCCGCTCTCTGAACCATCTGAGCTCCATCACTATAAACTTCTGCTCCTCAAGTTCAGTCTGAATAAAAGAAATCAGGATCAATTATTAGAACAGTAATAACTATCATTCTAATTCTAATTCTAATTCTATTCTAATTCTATCAGACTGAAATCAAACTCCTTTCTTCTTTTGCGGCTTTAGGGTTTGTGCTATAAATGATTCCAAACTTAAGGTTTAAACTCGAGTAGATTAAACCAGGTTCATGACTTTGATCTTTAGATGGACAGTTTGTTCATTTCTACCAGCTGGTTTAGGGTTAAGATTAGGATTAAAACATTAAACAGTGACACGAAGAATTAAATGTTAGGAACGGAAGTTTTTTTTCAGTCTTTCTTCAGAGGATCTCTGAAATCTTAACTTCTTCATCAAGACTTTAATTCTTTTATAAGAGCATTGTATCAGTAAAAATCAATCAATAAATAAAGATCAAATCAAATAAAAACAATTAAAAAAAGATCATCAGAGAATCCCGTACAGTTTTAATTCGGATTCTTTAGATCTGTTGGTAAAAGTGGTTTTATTTGACCTGGCAGTTCTTTAGTACCGTTTTAGTTCCTTATTGTACAAAATGTTCCGAAATATTAATGGGGTAACAAAGCTTCTGAAGATCCGATCTCCTTCCTCCCTCTGCTGTCTGATCTCCTGACTCAGTGTCCGGTTCCTCTAAACCTGCTTTAACACTCACCCTAACCCTCTTCTTATCAAAATAAAATTACAGAACCAGAACCAGAACCAGAACCACAGCTCGGTTCTCTCCGCGATTCCCTGGTTATAAATGGATTTATTTTTTAGGAAGCGCACGAGAACCGGATAAAACAGAAAACAACATGAAGAAAAACATAGGGAAGATTCCCGCGTGCTGCCGTTACTCCTTTATTTAATTCTTACTCGTGTTGTATTGTTTTAGATTTTTAAGCTCGTGCATTCCGTGCTCAAACAAATAAGCGCGTGCAGACCATTTCTTTTATAGTGAACCAGAACGAGCTTCAGATCTGTTTCTAATCAAAGCTCGGTGTGGATCAGATTTTAAAATCAGACTAAAATCCTAAGCTAGAATCCAGCAGAACCTCGAAACGGGTTTTTATTTATTTTTTAGAAAAATAAATGCCGTGTTTATTAAAAAGTGATTTCCGTTCCCGGTGTGAAACTGATGATCCCGTTAAAACCGGAGGGAATAAAAATCTCTGCTTTGTTCAGGTTTTAGTTTTTATTCTTTTTATGGAGGACTTTAGATTATTTATCTGTAGATTCAAGTAAATAAAGCTTTTCTTTAATCTTCTTTAACATTTAATCCAGGTTTATTCAACAGCTTTGGATTCATTTTTAAAATTAGTTTAAATACTCAGACTTTTTCATGTGCTGAACTATAAGATTATTATTATTATTATTATTATTATTATTATTATTATTATTATTATTATTAAATTTATAAGTAATACATTTTGTAAGTAGGATAACGTTTACTGAGGAGTTAGCTATATATATATATATATGTTTTTGTTTCTTTTAGTTGTTTCTGTTGTTGTAACATTTAAACTATAGCCAGATTCTATATTAATTTATTTTTAATAGTTTTAATTGGTTTTAACAGCTGCTGTTTAATTACAATTAGTACATTTGATTTAAATTTTAAAGATTATTAGCTCTCCATGCTGATATTTTTTAAGTTTTCTCTAAATCAATCAATTAATTAATCAATCAATCAAATAAAATAATTAAATGCAAATGAATGAATTGCAGATAAAGAACGGGGAGCAGAAGCCCGTGCCGATGACGTCAGTGAGGACCCTCAGCAGCAGAAGAAGAAGCAGCGGCGGCAGAGGACGCACTTCACGAGCCAGCAGCTGCACGAGCTCGAGACCACCTTCCAACGAAACCGGTACCCGGATATGAGCACGCGCGAGGAAATTGCAGTGTGGACCAACCTGACCGAGGCGCGCGTGAGGGTAAGATAAAACAAATTACCATATTTATTAAAAAATAAAGCTACAAGATTATTATAAATTAATTAAAATAATAAGTGACATATATGTGAATTACAAAAAAAGGAAGCAGGACTGACTGTTTCACAAAATAATCCCGTAACACATAACCAGTAATTAATTATAACGATTTATAAATAAATAACCGGAATAAAATTTAAAAAAGAGACTGACGTAAGAGTAAAAAAATAATAATTAATAATAAAACTAAAGTAAAGTAAGACTTACCTTAAACTTAACATCAATAATAATATTGTTATTACTAGTGTAAATCATTTAAAACAATGATTTGATTGATAAAATAAGAATAATTAAGAGTTTATGCTGAGCGCACATCTAAAATCTTTATATTAATAACTGCTAACGTGTGAATTCATGGTAAATGGGATGTTTTAATTAATGTTTACTAAAAAAGAACTTGAACTAAAACCTCTGAACGGCGGTTTGTTTCTGCTGACATTTGATTATTTAGGGCAGAGTTTAGAATGTATAAATCATTCAGTTTATAATCCAATATTTATACAACATTTACATGTAAATATTAATTACTGATCTTAAAAATTTAAAAGATCAATAGAAAGAAAAATAATTAGAAACACTAAGGTGACCCAACCACGCGCGAATTTGCGTATCAGTTTTCAGCTGTAAAATGAAATGTAAAAAAATTAATTAAATTCCAGATTATGTTCCGATATTAAGTCCAAACATCCCAATATTTACGCAATTTTCTACTGAAAACCTGAAATATTGATTTCAAAATGTAATATAATTCAGTTAACATTTAAACTAAATACTAAATAATTAAGTTTAATCAACAAATTCATTGTAGCAACAAAGCAAACAAAACATAATAATAATCATCATCATCAACAACAAAAACAACAATAACAATAATAATAATAATAATAATAATAATAATAATAATAATAATAATAATTAAGTAATCATTACATACATAAAAAATAAAGCATGTATGTTTTTTTCATTATTTTGTGTATTCTAGTTTTACTCAGTGACTTTCTACAATTTCTCTCTTTGTCTCTCTCCTACACACACACACACACACACACACACACACACACATACGCACGCAAACTTAGTTTTAATGGTATTGTATTTTATTTTGTAATTTACATTTGTTATCCTTTCTTTTTGTAATTATTATAGTATTCTTTGTTTTGTACCCAAGTTTTTTAGCGATACGAATGTAACATTTATCAGGCCAATAAAGCTTTTAAAATGGAAAAAGACCCTGGGGGGCTGGGGGGGGTCTTTTAATGATTAGAAGTTGCATCTTTAAATCTTAATCTTAATTTACGGCAAAAAAAAGCAACGTTATATCGTCCAAAAGGGCGCCAATATTTTATCATGTTATTTTATTCTCTCTTATGTTCTAAAATGTATTATTATTATTATTATTATTATTATTATTATTATTATTATTATAGTTGCATAATATCTATTGCTTTGTCCTTTATATTGATTTGTATATTTATATGATATTTAGAAATGTTTACTATTTCTGTTATTTTAGGAGCTTTTTAAACACCTCATTCAATTATTTTTGGAATTTAACAGAGTGTGTCAAATAGAAATAAAGAGAGAACATTATTATAAGTGATCCTTTATCATAACTCCTCCTGCTGTTCAACAGAACCCTGTTTTATACAGTGAGGATGAAACTACTCTATAAACATATTTATATTGATATATATATATTTATTTATTTATATATACTGCTCAGAGAAATGAGAGGAAACCTCCAAATGAAATCTAATATAGTAGTGTATTGCTTTACTACTCACTCTATTAGTACTACTACTGCTAATAATAATAATTCTATTTCTTTACTGATTTATTGATTTATTATTCGTTTCTCCTGCAGGTCTGGTTTAAGAACAGAAGGGCTAAGTGGAGAAAGCGCGAGAGGAACCAGCAGATGGACCTGTGTAAGAACGGCTACCTGCCGCAGTTTGGGGGTCTCGTGCAGCCTTATGAGGACATGTACCCCCCATACGGTTACAACAACTGGACAAACAAAGGCCTGGCACCCAAAAACTTTACATTCTTTAATGGGATGAGTCCGTTGTCCTCACAGCCCGTGCTTTCCTCCCCGAGCTCCATCTCCTCCATGAGCATGAGCATGAGCATGGCCTCCAGCATGAACTCCATCAGTAACCTCAACGGCCTCGGCGGTTCCTCCATCAATTCTGCCATGAGCACCTCCACCTGCCCGTACGGAGCCCCGCCCCCCGCCCCCTACGGCGTCTACCGGGACACGTGCAGCTCGGGCCTGGCCACCCTCAGACTCAAACCCAAGCAGCATCCCGGTTTCGGCTATGGAGGCTCGGCCTGTCAGTACAACAGCTGACGGGAATTAAAACTTTAAACTGGGGACTTTAAACACCAACAATAACAACTAAAATACATAAATACAAACATAAATACATACATAGATGTAAACTTAATAAGATGAAATAAAATAAAAATATCAGCTAGTAATAAATCATGAGGAAAAAAAGCTGCATCGCGGGACCCGACCGGAAGTGCAGCAGAACTCTGCTCGTGCTGCTTTGATTCGGATGGATTTTACCTGAACTTGCACAGTGATTTTGATCACATCCACCTGCTCGGATTTCAAAGTGAAGATGTTACATTGCGACTCTGTAAATAGTTTAATGTATTTGAACAAAAAAAATCAGAGGACTTTAGAACTTTTTTCGCGTTTACGGAAAATATTTTTTTGGTCTGAATTTTCTGGACGTTTGAAATCAGACTGATGTTTCGGTAACGGAGTGAATTAAAACTCTCCCTCTTTATTGTAACTTTACCTTCCCTTTTGACACTCACCTGTTTTTATTTCGAGTGTTTTTTTTTTATTATTTTTACACCTCTTTCATGTTTGTTGACTCTGATTTAACGCGCATGCGCAGCATATTGTGTACAGAATTAAGTTTAAAGTATACTGTACTCTGAATGTGTCCTTACGTGTTTATGGAAATGATTCAGTAGACAGAAATAAATAAGCATTATTTTAAACTCATTACTGAGAGCTCTGAGCAGAAAAAGAGAAATTATTATTATTATTATTAATATTATTATTATTATTATTATTATTATTATCATTACATTAAAATACAACATTAAAGATTTAACACAAGAGAGCACACACACACACACACACACACACTGTATGACCACATAACACTTTTACATGATGTTTAATCTAATGATATCTAAATGTACATTTCCTCTTGTCGGACAAAATCTTTAATCTTAATTCGACATTCAGTCACTGATGCTGTTCATCTTAAAGTCTCTAGCAGTTTTAATATGGGAGTTATTAAATTATCTTTTTAAAATAGTCACTTACTGGGAGAGTTTGTAGGTTCTCCTTTAACTCTATATTGTTTAAAAATCTAACTGATGTGCATTTAACAAAATATTGTACTTCATTCGTAATTTTATTTATGTAATAATAATAATTCCTAGTCATAATGTAAAATAATTTCTTCCTTCAGTTTAGGAATGTACAGAAATATATAAACATAAAGTGTATGAATACACAGGTTAATCTGTTCTGTGATTGGCTGAAGTTTAAAAGCAGGATTAGTTTATCTGAAATCTCACTTTCTTTCTCTTACTATCAGCTTTAATGGTTTAGAAAGAGAACTGGAAGTGCCTCGATTTTATTATTATTATTATTATTATTATTATTATTATTATTATTATTATTATTATTATTAGTGCTGTTGTTTAACAGTGTGAGGTTATTCTGATCCAGAACTTGTATTTTACAGAGTAATGATACACATCCTCATGATATATAGCAGAGTACACACACACACACACACACACACACACACACACACACACACACAGAGCGCATATATAAATGTGGAGATTGTTAGCATCACAGTTTAAAACCAAAAACTATGTGATTTTTTTCGAGTTTGCTTTTTTTTGTAAAAAAGAAACATTTACTTTCGATTTAGGTTTTTAAACCCAGTTAAACCTTTGGATTGCTTTGCTTTAAAGTTGTCGCTAATAAATGAAGCATTATATGTTTAGTGTCCAGTGACTGTACAATAGAGCATTATGGGTAACATCAGGAACCCTGCATTTTATCCACACATGCTTTAGTTTATTTAAGATTTTTTTTTTACATTTAGCTTTAATATATGAAAGATTGATGCCATGTGATGGACTGGAGCTGTTAGTGAATTCCCTCCGGTATCAGGGTTTCTGAAATAAAGTCCAGATCCTCCATCCTCATCCAGATCCTCACTCTTACAAAAGATAAATAAATGAATGAATGAATGAATGAATGAAGCTGGACTTTAATAATCCTGTTTTTTTCTAAAGTAATTGTGTCTTAACGGGGACCAAATGCGTTTTTGTGACAAAAGCACAGAAATAAAAGTATTTTTTATTTTATGTTATAGAACTAAAGAATAAGATCAAATGAATCTGGAATAGAGTAACTGAGTGTTGTGCACGAGCTTACAAAGGATCCCGAATTAGTGGTGAATCTGCTTAGGACAGCACTGGAACCTCACGTTTAAAACGGGAATTACAACAAAATAAAAACATTAAAAGGCAAACCATGGACCTAGTGAAATAAAAAGAAGTCCAGTACATTATGGACAGCTCACAGCGCTGTGTTCACACCTTTATTTTTTGTACGCAAAAGCCACAGTCCTTCTTCAAATGTAAACACCGTGGCCAAAAGTAAGAAGACCCTCTACCAAATACTAAATGTTAAACCCCACCCAGACACCCCCACCCCGTCCCACCCACCATCACCATAAGAACACTTTCCTTTTCCCACAGTTTCCACTTCATTCAGACCTGGTCCTCCAGTTTCTGTTTCTTTTATACTATTTTTGCCTCAGATGTAATAAAGTGGATTTGCTTCTGATATTAATAATAAATGAGTTGTTGCTGTGGGTTTCGGTACAGAACACTGAGGAACAATTCTGCACTAATGGGAGCACATGTTTCCACTAAAGGTGCTTTTGAGTGTGTAGCATTGTGTTTGTGCAAACAGAACAATAACGCTGTTTCTGTTTAGTGAAGAGTTGAGAGGTGGAGCTCGACTTAGCCTTGACTTAACCTTGACTCTCAGCTCTATTAAAACCTAATGCTTTTTGTTCTGCTGTTCTGTCTCCTGCTCTCTTCCTGGATTATTTCCTGTCTCTGCAGTTCCCACTTCCTCGAGAATTGATTCTTCTTCTGCTCCTTAAACTCCTCTGTGACTTTCTGTTTATCATTAGAAGGAAAAAGACTTTTCTTTTCAAAGAGCCCATAAATGAGAACAGAAATAAGAAAAAAACACTGCTGTAATCACAACATACGACTCATGTTTGTGGTTTCTCTCTCTCTCTCTCTCTCTCTCTGTTTCTCTCTCTCTCTCTGTCATTCATTTCATTTTTCATTTATAATGCTTTATTGGCATGACTGTTATGGTACAATATTGCCAAAGCGTATATGATATAATGATAAAT
>JAUZSU010168798.1:0-24953 GCA_034780255.1 Parotocinclus maculicauda | reverse complement strand
ATAAATTCATCAACATCCAAAGTTATAAAAGTTAACTCGGTCTATTGATCCTGAGGAATTATCCTGTGAAGACAAAATCAGATTGCGAAACAGCATTTAATGTCTGTATGAAACTTTTGCAAATGTGTTCTGCAGTCATGGCTACTTATTTTTATTCAAGTAGACTTCATTTGAAGATGTCTGTAAAAGCATTTACTGAGAAATTAGTACACCTATTATAGAGGATTAGAAGTTGGATATAATTGAAGGACTACAACATACCAGATGTCTTGCAGGTGCTGCCGTCTGGCTCAAGTATAAAACCTGGATGGCACTGGCACAGGTAAGAGCCATGCGTGTTTATGCATTTATGGCTGCATGCCGGAGGTGGAATGTTCTTACACTCATCAATGTCTGCACAGGAAATCCCATCTGCCTGGAGTTCAAAGCCTGCTTGACACGCACAACTCTGAATACATTTTTAAAAGAAAATGCATTAATCTCCTGAGGATAACTGATTTAACTAACATTTCTGCATCAGTGGCTATTAGCGAGAGGAACAAGGTCATCATTACGAGTCTGTCACACTAAGCTAATTTAGAGCAACCAAGTAGCCTAACATCTTTGGAATGTGGGCAGAAATGCGCAAACATGGGGAGGATAAACAAACTGGACATCACTGGAGCTGTGCCACCATGTTGTCCCCGAATGCTATTGAAATTGACAGTGTTTGAAATGACACCGTACCATAAGCAGGTCCACTTTTGCCCTTATTACAAATTGTACAGTTTACCCCTTTTCTATCAGAAACATTAAGAGAATTAAGAACCATTAGAAGTTGGCTACATCTTCAAACTCAGCAAAAAAAAATAAAAATAAAAAAATTGGAAAATGGCAATAATAAAACAAAGTAAATGGAAAGACTAACCGTTCCTTGTGGCGTGTTGATACAGTGCTGTTCACATGGTGGTTTTCGTAGGCTGGAGCAGTTATTACTAAGACACCCTAAACCCTCATCAGAACCATCCACACAGTCTGAGATGCCATTGCACAACAGCCTGGGGTCCACACACTGATCGCTGCCACACTTGAACAGGTGTTTGGGGCATTTCACCAAGCCACCTGCATCCACAAACAATCCATTATCTCCATACTTTCTTAAAACACAAGTATACAGTACAAAAGATACTCACATCCAGCTTCATCACTGTGGTCTTTACAATCATTTACACCATCACATCTCCAAGATGTTGGAACGCATTCATTTTTTGCTGCACAAGACCACTGGTATGGCCCACACTGCAGCACAGGTGCCTTGCAGTTCTAAAATTAAGGCATTGTGAACTAAATCAGCTTTGTGTCTAAACTGCTTTTAATAAGTCACACCAGATTATAATACACCACGCACAAAGAGGGAACATTTCATTATGGGATATTTTATTTTGAAGTATTCCCTAATTTATGAAACATTAAACATTCAAATCAAATGCAAAAATAAATCAATTTAGGTGTCCTGCAGCAAAGCCAGTCATTGCACAGAAACGTCTACACCATTTGCCATCTGGAAACCCAGAAGTGTTGGTGTTAACGTGGGTTTAGGTGATTGTGTCAATCTGTATTTGTGCAAAAGAACATCACAACTAGATGACACTGAACTACTGGTAAAATAATTCTAGCTATGATGCAATTTAATCGCCTAACCTAATAACGGACGCCTAGGCCACCACAACAAATGTGGGTCAGGAAAATCTCAGAAGTAAATGGTGTTCTGAATGTCATCCTACAGCCTTCAATTTTATTATACTAAGTGGTACACAGTAATGCTTTTTCATTTTATTTGAGCATTAAGCCCAATTAGAACAATTAGCTGGGTGACATTTACTCTAAGGGGCACTGGTATGAATAGGTTTTGTAGGTTGTGAATCATTGTCTCCATAATCTACAATGAGATCACAAAAAGTTGCACCAAAATATTTACTTGCGCTGAATGTGCTAATAAGCATCTACCTTACAAGACGCAAATAAAGCACTAACTAATAAAAGCACTAATAAGCACTAAAATATCCACCTCCCCTCAACTGTCTGGCAGCACTGGCAGTATGGCTGAAAAACTTCGATATATGGAACTGTTACAGACATCTTCAAACAGCTAGCCAGTCACCATTTAATAAAAGGCAACTATTTTATAATTCCTCTGTAGGGAGGTGGCTGAATAAAAATAAACCTCACTTTTTGAACATTGTTATAATGGTCTAACCACAATTTGGATGGATGAATATAATTCTCCAGTTAGCCAAATACTGCTCAAAAGTTATATTTAATTAATATTTTAAAATGACATCTCCCATAATGAAACACCCTCTAATTTTTGTGAGCAGTATTTTAATATCTGAAAAGTGCCTTCAGATAACAGGATCCAGTTTCTTAGGATCAGGATCCAGAACTTACACATACAGTACTCTGTCAGCTTCTGTTTTTTTTCTTTTTTTAAAAGCAACCCAACTTCTGGAAAAATCTAATTAATCTAATTATGCAATAGGACAGGGCAAACTATGACATGCCTGTTCATCAGACCCATCCCTGCAGTCCTTGTCTCCATCACAGAGCCACTCCTTCAGCAGGCACACATGGCTGTTGGGGCATCGCTGATCTTGGGGGCAGTGTGGAGGTTTAAGACAGTGTGTCTCGTCAGAATGATCCGGACAGTCTGGATGGCCATCACACCGGACACTTCTGGACACACACTGGCCACTGACACACTGAAACTGGCCAAGCAAACATGGCTCCTTGCCTAAAAAAAATTAGGCACTAGATTTTAAATCGGTGACTTTCACAAAAAATCTAATTCTTTCTAGTTATTTTGTACATTAATATGAACACTGCTTACAAAGTTACAGGATAAGTTAAAATTAATATGAAAAGGATCCCACAAAAACGGCTGGAGAATCTGACCCTGTCCATGCTCCATCACTGTCAATGTTTTATGAGTCTTGGGTGACCATACACCCTACTGAACAGCCAATGTGTAGTACACTCGTCCTGTTTGGCATTCTCCTGTTAAATGGAACTTGCTGCTTAATCACCATAATATAGTTTGAATCTCAATTTAACAACTTTTTGACCTCCAATGTTTTTTTTAACACTTCATATTTCACATTTTAAAATATCCTAATTTTTGTAAGAAGCGTATTATGCAAATGAAATTCTGTATACTTCAATGCTGAAAAAAAAAGTTATGTACTGTATACAGCAACACATACAGCACATAAACACACCCCTATCAGAGAGTTTCTTCAAAGATTAAGATATCAGCCTGAATTTACACATTGTAATACTGCAGTAATTCCCTGCTGATCTGTCATTTGTCTAGACATTTTAACCAAAGGTATTCTACTCATGAGCAATATTATGAGATGTGTGCCTCACCACAGCCGGTCTCATCTGTGCCATCCATGCAGTCTTTCTCTCCATCACACACAAAGGTATCAGGGATGCAGCGGCTTTTGTTGTCACACACATGGCTGCAACCCTCAGACAGTGTAAAACAGTTCATTTCATCAGAGCGATCCTGACACTGAGGCGTCCCATCACACACCTCGTTTCTGTTTATACACATCTTCCCATGAGCACACTGGAACTGGCCTGCAGGAGTTACACAAGTGCACACTGAGACAAGCAAGAAAGCAACCGCCTTATCCCAATAAGCTTTGCTATATTCTTCAAACCAAGTCCTAGTGAAACCGGTCACCTAACCCTAGCATAGACCAAAAAAAAAATAATAAATAAATAAAAAGATGCCACTGCCCAAACAGTTAAAATAACTTTGCTAAACATACTAGCCAGTCTTTAAGGTGGTGCAAGCAAAAATAATTACAAAATGCTCTAATAATTCCAAATTTAGTAACCACCAAAACATGTTTTTTAAAATAAGGCTGTTTGAATACAGCTGCATAATCATCAAACCAAACCTTTACCTTTTTTACACTTGCGTTCACAGTCCTTCTCATCTGACCCGTCCTTACAGTCTTTCTCACCATCACACACGTGACTGTAAAGCACACAATCGCTTCCATCTCGGCATGGTTTAAAGCCCACTCGACATTTCAGGGAGGGGGCCCCGACAGGTTGTGTATTCCCCTTATCTGAAACGCACACTGAGGTTTTAATATTCATATGTGACTAGCACTTAACACTAGATTAAGGAACTTACAGCAGTTTCGTTCATCTGAGCCATCCTTGCAGTCTAGCCGACCATCACAGTATTGCCCTTTAGTAATACACACAGTCTCCTGATCACACCACATGGGGCAGGTAGAACACTGCACCTCATCTGAACCATCAGCACAATCAGCGTGGCCATTACACACCAGAGTCCGTTCAACACACTTCCTCTTATTTTTACACAGGAAGTGTCCTACACAAAAAACAGAAGCATTTTGGAAACCACAGGAGGCTTGTTAACGCATGTACCACCTTCACATATTACCTGGATCAGAGCATGCCTGTAAACAGTGGAGCTCGTCAGACCCATCAGGACAATCCATCTTCCCATCACACATCTGAGACGGCGTGATGCACATGCCGTCACACAGTACAGAGGGACTCTGACAGTTCAATACAGGATAGTTTTTTTCTGTAGTTGCTGCAGTAGCAGGAGCTATAAGTGATTAAAAAGAAAGCATTACAAAGGAATGATCATGCACAGAATCTACTTACTGGTTTAGCAGATTGATAGCAGATGGCTAAGTGTACTATAAGGACTAAGGGCACGACCGGTAGTTCAGTCAGTTCAAAAATACCAATCAACCATATCCATGTCTTTGAAAGCACCAAGAGTAAAGCCACACGGACACAAGGTGGACAAGCCACAGGTGGAGTCTGGGCTCAATAGAACCAGGGATTTCAGATGTGAAATGACCGCCTTAACCACGCGTCATCGTGTCACACCACAGGCACCAGAGAAACTTGAAAGCTCATCTCAACTTTACAGCTTATCCATTTTAGAGCCATGGTGCCAGTAGGAAAAGCAAAGAAGCATCTTTATACCCAGATATGCACTTCAAATTAGGGAATACTTCAAAATTAGATCTTAATTAAATGTCCCCTAATTTGCAAGCAGTCTATATAGATAGTAATAGTTCCTCCAGCGATTTTGCAACTGCTTGCATACAGGCTTTTGTCAGGGCAGATAAAGGGGGAGGCCCATACCCCCTAGGCATCCATCCAGTTGGCCGTGCCTGGCATAAAAGCAAAAGCAGTTCTACTCAAAGCACCTCCTGATAGCCAAGCTCCTCACCTGATCAGAAATAAATTAAGCTTCAGCTTTAGGTCTTTTAAGTGCCCAAAATAAAGCCAGTATGCAATCAGTTACAAAATTACATGGAAAGTGGCTTAAAAAGCTTACCAGAACTACTTATTGACAAGTTTAAATCTAAATATAAAGATTAACTGTACTATGGGGTGTAGTACCCAGTTCAAAAGATTAGTATCGCCATACAGTCAGTCATAATATTAACAATATTTATTCAGCTAACAATAAAATTTGTATTTTTTATTTCGTGTGGCACTTACGACAGCCTGCTTCATCTGTGCCATCTGTACAGTCTCGCTCTCCATCACACAGGAAGCTCCCTGGGAGGCAGCGGGTTTTATTGTCACAGCGATGGCTGCAGTCTTTATGGGTAAAGCAGTCCATTTCATCAGAGCGATCCTGACACTGAGGAGTCCCATCACACACCTCTTTCTTATCTATACACATTCTCCCATGAGCACAATGGAACTGGTCTGTTGGGGAAGTTGGGAGAGATGCACACTGGAATAAGCACAGATCCTTTCACAAACTTAATGTTATCACCAAGTACGATACATCACCTGGTGCACACTGACGCTGACACTCCTCTTCATCAGAGCCATCTTTACAGTCAACTTCTCCATCACACACATGATTATAGAGAACACATTCACTTCCATCCTTGCATGGTTTCCATCCAAATCTGCATTTCACTGGAGCAGCTGTAGTTTGCTTTGTAGAAACAGTGGGGCAGTTCTTTTCATCTGAGGCATCGGCGCAGTTTGGGTGTCCATCACAGATCAGACCGCCGTCAACACAGGTTTTCCGGTCCTTACATAGGAAGTCACCTATAAGTAATAAAGGTAGGACCATCCCAATTAAACTGAGCATCAACACCATGACTAATATTTACAGAGAAATCCAAGTTACAATACAAAGTACCTTTTTTTGAACACTTTTTGATGCAAGATTCTTCATCAAAGCCATCAGGACAGTCACGCTTTCCATCACACACCTGACTACTAGAGATGCACAACTTTCCCCCACGACACAGAACAGAAGGGCTTTCACAACGTTTGAGCTGTGTAGGATAACCTATGGCACAAGATTCAGATTGACTGCTACATAAACCTTATTGTGCTGCACAAGGCTTTCTGAAAATGCACAAATGTATATAAAAAAAAGGATATACATTTAATAAACAGTTAAGAACCATAAAAGTCAATCTGTTTTCTTTCAGGTAAAGAATTATAAAGGGAAATATAAAGCCATCTTAACGTCTAGATCTCATCTGAATGACACTAAACTACACTGCTCATAATTAAGGGATTTCAAAATTAATATGATGCAATTAAAGCAATTCGTGTTTGTTTCTGTATTTATTGTCCTGTATTGCACATGCTACATGTGCAATTTATGTTGTGAAGTTTGATTTACGTAGCACCTTGGTCCTGGAGGAACGTCGTTTTGTTTCACTGTATACTTTACACCACTGTATATGGTTGAAACGACAATAAACCCACTTAGTCAAATTTGCTTAATTATACAAATGAGATGCAAACTTAATTATGGTGATTGAGTAGTAAGTGACATTCATGGGGGTAAACAAATGCAGAGAGTGCCCCCACATTAACTGTTCAGTAAGTTGTATGGTGCTGAGGCATGGACAGCAGTTCTCATGGGATCCACTTCATATTCATTTTGAAAAATCCCCTGATTTTTGTGAGTAGTGTAGTACGAAAGAACCCTTGCAACACATGAGAATCAGAACTCAAAACAGAATCAGTTTCAAAAGGTATGGCATTTGTTTTCAGAAAGTGTCAAGTTCCACAAAAGATGCAACTCAATTACAGAATTGTAAAGCACAATACTAAATAGTCTTTTTATTTTAATTCCAGTTACTATTCTGTTTTACAAAACATAAGGGATTTTAAATGCTTGTTTTGGAAGAGATTTTTTTTTCAAGCAGCACTACTGGTGATATCACTGAGCTAGGCTAAAGTTAAATTAAGGAGTCAATATCTAGTTCACACGAGAAACTGATAAAATGGCCTTTTAGAACTGAAACACAAATCTAAGAATTTACCACAATCTGCTTCATCTGTGCCATCTACACAGTCTCGCTCTCCATCACACAGGAAGCCCTCTGGGATGCAGCGGGTTTTATTGTCACACTGATGGCTGCAGCTCTTGGTGCGTGTAAAGCAGTTCATTTCATCAGAGCGATCCTGACAGTGTGGTTTGCCGTCACACACAAGTTTAGAATCGATGCATTTCTTGCCATGAGCGCACAAAAACTCCCCTGTGTTTAACAAAGTGCTGTCAGAAATACAGACCAAATAAACCTGACATTACTTTTGTTGCTCAACTGGCTTACCTGTTTGGCAATTCCCATCACAGCCCTCTTCATCAGAGCCGTCCTTACAATCAACCTCTCCGTCACACACGTGACTGTACAGGATACAGTCAACACCGTCCTTACAAGGCTTCAAACCCAAACGACACTTTGATGGTGCCTGTTCTGAGGTGTATGCAGCCTTGGTGGGACAGCTCACCTCATCTGAGCCATCAGTGCAGTGCAATCGCCCATCACAGACCAGCTTCCTTTCAATACATCTTCGTCTATCCTTACACAGAAAGTCATCTGGAAGAGAATGATCATTTTAATGCATCACAACACAAACTTTTTTTTATAGGCAATTAATATGGCAACAGACCAAATATACTGCTCATAGAAATTAAATGACGTGTCCCAATTTGTGAGCAATAGGAGTTGTATGAGTATGAAGGACTTATTTAAAAAAAATAATTTATATAAGATCAGCTTTGCAGGGCAGAGACATCTTCAAATGTAATGCTTTTCATGTCATGATTTAAAAAGAATATAATATGAAAATATCCACTTTAAAACTTAAGATTCAGAACTCTGAAGAACAAAGTTACAATAAAGTAATATTGCAAAAAATATAGCACAGACAAAAAGCCAAAAGAAAATACAGACAAAGCTTAAACACAGAACTAAACATGACAATGAAATGACTGCCCCTTTAAATGATCACCATATTACATCATTACCTTCCCAAGAACAAGTGGATTGATGGTTAAAGAAGAAAAATACCATCATAAGGGCAAGTTTGAAGGCAAGGCCTCTCATCAGAACCATCAGCACAGTCTTTTCTTCCATCACAGAGCTGCCTAGGGGATATGCACTGTAAAGTTGAAAGGCAAGGTATAGAAGGGTTTCTGCAGTGGGAATTTGCAGGACCATGCCCTGAAAAAGAAAAAGGGTCTCAAAAGAAATGACTTAACATCTGAACCAATCACGTTGAGAACTACAAACTAAGAACTCCTGCTTTTTTATTTCACCTACAACATTCCCATGCAATTAGCAGTAAAAGTGATTAACTTTAAACTGGCCTCATCTAAGACCATCGAAGAGCAGTTTGACAATGTTTATTAAATCTATATTACTAAGTTTATACAATTTAAATGCTTACTGGTGGAATTCAGGAACTGTCCACAATGATTTGAGAGTTAATTACATTAACATCACCTAATTTTTGCATTAACAGTGCGTTATGATTATTACTAATCTAATTAAAAGTCCTAGTGTGTATTTGGTGAAGGTACCATGAATGGTCTTTAAGTGCGTGTTGGATAGCTGACTGAACCTTGCTGCAACCTTCATATTCTGCATGGCAGTTAGTGTTTAACAGCAACAGACTTCCTACAGGTTTTTTTTTTTTTGCAGATTGCCATAGTTACAGATTCCTATAGTTACAGATTCCTATATTTTGAGCAACATCAGTTTTCAAAAACATGTCAGCTCCAAGCAAGCTCCGGGAGCAGCTGGATCCCTCATTTTTAGCTTCAGTCATGCACTTTTAAGTGTGTGTTAAGCTAGTGCTAGCTTGAGCTGTGGTGCTAGCATGCTGCACGCAGATGATGCACAAGTCAGAATGCACTAAAAGATTAGTAAGGAGACTCACCACAGTCAGTTTCATCTGATCCATCCCAGCAGTCTTTAAATCCATTGCAGATAAAGACTTCTGGAATACAGTGACTGTTTTGGTCACAGCGTAGAGCACAGCTCCTAGTAGGTGTCCAGCATGTCGCTTCATCAGAGTTATCTGGACACTGAGGAGTCCCATCACACACCTGCTTACGGTCAATACACTTCCTGCCAAGACTACACTGGAACTGGCCTAGAAGGAAAGAGCCATTTTAAAATAATTACTATTGATCAACCAAGGGGGGTGGGGAATTCTGCCATTATGATTTTTTTTACCTAAAAATGAATTATTGAGATATAAATTTATAAATATAAGATATAAAATAATAAATGTAAAAAAAAAAATGCACAAGAGTAAGAGTAATGCTCAAGATAAGAATTAAGATTAATAGAGTTTGTTTTTAATTTAAGCGGAATATATTGGATGGAAGTCATGTACAGGTAAACCTAAACTTCATGGGCAATACGGATTCATGTATTTAATGTTAAATCTGTTCACAACCACATCCTTTTACACAGTGTTTGCTTCTTGCACACTGTCTGAACATCCAGTTCTGAGGGGGGGAACACCAACACCTATACATTCTCTAAACACAGCCGTTACTCAGTGCTATTTAATGGTAAATTAGGTAGAGAATTTCAATCTTAAATCATGACTTTAGTCAATATCAAACACTAAGAACAATGGCTACGCATGTTACAGACGCCAAAACAGCAAATCAAAACAACAGAAAGTTTACAAAAATCACCACATCTAACCTGGATTACACTGAAGATCACAGCCATCCTCATCAGAACCATCCTTACAGTCAACCTCACCATCACACACATGACTGTAGAGAACACAATCGGTGCCATCTTTACAGAGTTTGGAGCCGAAACGGCAAATCAAGGGAGCCGCGTTTGGGGTTGGTACGGCAGACAAACAACCCTCCTCATCCGAGCCATCACTGCAGTCCACCCGCTTGTCACACATCAAATCTCTCTTAATACACTTCTTTTTGTCCTTACATAGGAAGTCACCTTGCAAAGCACAGCACACACTTAGACAAATATCCTTAAAAGGCTTTGAATGTGTTTGTCATAGAAGCAGGTTTTAGATACCCATTTTGGTGCAGGGATCTACGCAGAACAGCTCGTCAGACCCATCATGACAGTCCATCTTTCCATCACAGATTTGACTCTGAGAAATGCACAGTGTTGTGCCTTCACACAACACAGAAGGGCTACGACAGGCAGGAATCCAAGACAGGACTGTTGATACACTTTTCAGTGATGATTTACCATCCACTGCATTTCCTCCATCAGTAGCTGGAAATAAAATACTTTCAAGTTAATACAGGAGTTTTGCATAGACCAAGAACAACACTTAAGACTTAAGACAATCCTGATGCCCCCCTCCCAAAATTGTATTAAAACAACAACAGAAAAATGAATCAAGTTCTGCCTCTGGTTTAAACTCACAGCAGTCTGCTTCATCTGTGCCATCTGTACAGTCTCTCTCTCCATCACACAGGAATCTCTGCGGGATGCAGTGGGTTTTATTGTCACAGCGATGGCTGCAGCTCTCGCTACGTGTAAAGCAGTCCATTTCATCAGAGCGATCCTGACACTGATAAGTCCCATCACACACTTCCTTCTCGTCTATGCACATCCTTCCATGTGCACACTGAAACTGCCCTGAAAAATAAGTCAGCTTTGAACTCATTCTGTAACATGTCTTGACAAAAACAGCCTTTATCAAAATTCTCCAAGAACAATAAATAAAGCCATTATGCAGTTGCCACAGAGCCCTAATGATCAGAGTTCTGTAGAAAATGGAATGAATTGTTTGACCATCAGAACAACAAACATCTGACATTCCACACAAAACGGTGAAAAGAAACAGTCCTTTTAGGAATGCTAACATTTTGTTGAGCAGTACTCAGTGGACAAATCACATCATTCAGCCTCAAGACATTTTTGCCAAGTGGCCCTTGCCTAGAATTGGCCAAAGCACATTAAAGTGTACCTTTTTTACACTTGCGTTCACAGTTCTTCTCATCTGATCCATCCCTGCAGTCCTTTTCTCCATCACATACATGACTAGAGAGTACACAGTCACTTCCATCTCTGCATGGTTTAAATCCCAAAGGACATTTCAGAGGCACAGGTTTTTTGCCTTTGGCTATAAAACAGATGTATAATATGTTGGTCACCCTGTTAATCTCTTTAAAAGATCAAGTTAATTAAAACAGAAGTTTTACCGCAGTTTTGCTCATCTGAGCCATCTTGGCAGTCCATTTGACCATCACAGTACTGTCTTTTAGAAAGACACCGTGTCCCCTCATCACAGTACAGAGGACACGTAGGACACTGCAGCTCATCTGAACCATCAGGGCAGTCAGGGAGGCCATTGCATACCAGGGTCCGTTCAATACACTTCCTCCTGTTTTTACAAAGAAAGTGCCCTGGACCAGATAGTGTGAAAGAAAAAGTTAGCATCCAAATTAAATGATTTTAAGACTTTTTACATTAGCATATTACCTGGATCTGAGCATGCATACAAACAGTGAAGCTCATCAAATCCATCAGGACAGTCAACTGACCCATCACACAACTGGGACCGACTAATGCACAGGGATGTCCCTTCACACAGTACAGATGGACTTTTACAGATTGGTTCCGTCGAAGTTTCATACCTGGGCGCAACTGTTGCAGAAACTAGAGAAACGGTATGAAAATTAACATTTAAAACAAACAACAGTTCAATTTAAATAATATTCGTTCAAAGCCGATTTTTATTACAGCTCTTGCGACAGCCTGCTTCATCGGTGCCGTCCGTACAGTCTCTCTCTCCATCACACAGGAAGCTCTCTGGGAGGCAGCGGGTTTTATTGTCACAGCGATGGCTGCAGTCTTTATGGGTAAAGCAGTCCATTTCATCAGAGCGATCCTGACACTGAGGAGTCCCATCACACACCTCTTTCTTATCTATACACATTCTCCCATGAGCACACTGGAACTGATCTAAGAGGATAGAAGTACAAAGTCTCTAAATTAAGTCACGCTCACAAACTTTAGGATTTGGGGAAATGAAATACCCCAATTTGTGTGAGCAGTGTATATGCTCACAATTCTACAAATGCAAATTTTTGGCAAACAAATTCCTTGATTACAATAACAGGTTTGCTGAAATTAACCAAGGCTCAATGAAATTCACAGCTCATGTAAACTTTCATATCAAAGTTTATTAATTTTAATGACAATAACTGATGCATTGACTCCGTACAGCAGGTATTGATAAAATATGAGCTGCAGTTCGCCAATTAATCTTTATTCTAACATTTAAGAAGTGGATAAGTGAGGGGGCTAAAATCAAGCATTTTAATTTCTTTGATGCAAGTAAACCAGACAAAAATGCTACATGCTGCAAGTGTGGTGTTTAAAATCAATCAGATCAACACTAAAGTTGTCAGTTAATTAAGTTCCAAATTTGAGTTTTACATATTACCATCAGCTGGATTAGCTATAATGCTAGTTGGTGTAATTATACAAATAGAAACCTGCTGTTTTCCTTCCAATACTGCATGAATCAATCCAAATCTGTTTCAGCATTAACAATAGTCTATAATAGTGACTTTATGAAAGGCATTTTGAACCCGACAAATTTAGTAGGGAAGGGGTTACTTTTGAACAAAGCAATACAGTGTTCCCTAGCTACTTCCTGGGTCACCTTTCACAGACTCATTAATGGAAAAAATATCCAAATTTATAAAAAATAGAAATTCTAACAATAAAGGAATGTTAAAATTGTTAAAATGATGATTTACAGTAAATAGCTGTTGTGTACTCTGTGTAGGATATGACGTGCTGTAAGCTCTGTACGGATGGAGCATGTGTGATACAAGAGTGATGTATGGTGTGTTAAGTAAAGAGAACGTTCCATTACTTTAGCGCGTTTGATTATTCAACAGTTAAAAACACTACAATAGCGTACCACCCAAACGTTCAAGTTCTACGGCTAAAATAGTGTACGAATACCTCCGCGATAAACGAGGAAATTGTACCACTAACAAGAACAATTTCTTTATTGGAGACTCAACATTTCACATGAAGCAACACTAATATTTCTACATTGTGAACCCAACATAATTACTGATAACTTTTTAGATTTAAAGGTAATCACAATCATCTAAGAGCAAGCTCACTAGGCAATCCATATCATGGCCAGACATTTGACCTAAAAAGGGGGGTTAGGGCAAAATTATCTTCACCTTTTTGACACTTGCTTTCACAGTCCTTCTCGTCTGATCCGTCTTTGCAGTCCTTCTCTCCATCACAAACGTGATTGTTGAGAATGCATTCACTTCCATCGCTGCATGGTTTGAAGCCATAAGGGCATGCCAGAGACATTTCTTTTCCAGCTTGTTTAATGCCGTCTGTAAAATGCAGAAGAAAATTAAGTGATCACAGATAAGAACTAAATGCATCTTAACTAAAGCAGAACTCACGGCAGTTTTGTTCATCTGAGCCATCTGTACAGTCCATACGACCATCACAGTACTGCCCTTTAGTGAGACACACAATGCCATCATCACAGTGAAGCGGACACGGAGGACACAGCAGCTCATCTGAGCCATCAGGACAGTCAGTGCGACCATCACACACCAGAGCCCGTTCAATACACTTCCTCTTGTTTTTACACAGGAAGTGACCTAAGGCACAAGCAAGAAACCATATAGTACCTGGAGTACAAGTATACAGTTGACCAAAATTACTGAAATATCTCAATTAAATATCCCTTTTTTGTGAGTTTGAGATATTAAAAGGACCTGTTCAGACATTACCTGGATCTGAACAGACATGTATACAGTGAAGCTCGTCAAACCCATCTGGACAATCCAGCATCCCATTACAGAGCTGAGACTGACTGATGCACAGGGATGTCCCTTCACACAGTACAGAGGGACTTTTGCAAATCGGTTCAGTTGAAATTTCATATCTGGGAGCCACAGTGGCAGAAGCTAAGGATACAAACAAGAACAACTGAAATCGATAAAGTGTTAAACATCTAGATAACTGTGCAACATGAGCTGTCCATTACCTCTGGGATGACAGCCTGCTTCATCTGTGCCGTCCGTACAGTCTCGCTCTCCATCACACAGGAAGCTCTCCGGGATGCAGCGGGTTTTATTGTCACAGCGATGGCTGCAGCTCATGGTGCGTGTAAAGCAGTCCATTTCATCAGAGCGATCCTGACACTGAGGAATCCCATCACACACCTCCTTTTTGTCTATACACATTCTCCCATGAGCACACTGAAATTGCTCTGGACAAGAATAGTGCAAATAAACAAACAAAAAAAACCTCAAAACACTGACTGTTTAAATTGGGGAAAAAAATAATAAGTTACCAATTACCTGTTCTGCACCAATTTACACATTCATTCTCATCAGAGCCATCGCTACAGTCGATCTCTCCATCACACACATGACTGTACAACACACATTCCCTTCCATCCTTACAGGGTTTTGAGCCCAAACGGCATTTCAGTGGAGCTATATTTTTTGGCACTTGAGAAAGTGGACAATCCATCTCATCAGAACCATCAGTGCAGTCAGGTTGTCCATTACACACTTGATGTTTCTCAATACATTTCCTTCTGTCCTTACACTGGAAGTCATCTGGAATAAAAAAAAGAATGACAAGTGAAAACTTACACACTGATTTAACTTTTGAATACCAATCAATTTAAATACACGGCTCACAAATTGGGGGGGATATTTAATTTTGAAAAATCCCCTAATTTTGTGAGCAGTACATAATATGCTGAAATCATGATAATCAAAATAATAAGAGCCATGAATACTAATAAAAGCAGTTCCACCCCATGCACATTTTCTCACCAGTAACAGAGCGAGAAATACAAGTGATCTTTAGCAATACACAAGTAATAAAATGTGAGATGTATATGTAAAAACAGCACTCAATCTTTTATTAGTACCTGGCTTTGCACACTTCTGCGCACACGAGTCTTCATCTGATCCATCAGGACAATCTTGCTTCCCGTCACATAGCTGAGATTTTAATATGCACAACAATGTGCCTCTACACAAAACATTGGGGTTTCTACAGCTTCCTTGAGTAGAAGACACAGGTGTTCCTAATGCAATATCTGCAGGGGAGGGGTGAGGAAACAAGGCACTATAGTATCACCAGAAAGACCAAACAATATAAATAACTGGGGAAAAATCCTGGCTCATAACCAGGTACGATGTACCTGGGCAATTTTTTGTTCATTTAAATGCCAGTAAATCAGTTTCTCATCCAAACATAACTAGGTAAACAGCCCAACTGCCAATACAGACAAAAGCATTACTGACCTTGCTGGAATTCATTCAGAGCTACAGTCACTTCTACAACTCCACCTTCCACAGTTACTTCCCTCACAACTGACCCATCTTGGCGTTTCCACAGAGTAAGGACATCGTTGTGTATGGTCACCATGTAGGGTTCATAGGCAGCCACAGTTAAGCCCAGGCTAGCTGATCTTTGGCCAGCAGAGTATTTCCTCATCTTCAAAAGACTCATTACCTGCAATACTAGAACAGAGACAAAAGTATGACCAGGTGTTTCCTTAACTTTCTGAAGTCACAGTAAACAGAAAATACAAACCATTTCGCGACTTCCAAAGGAAGCTGTTTGCTTTCCTGTCCAACACAACTTGGTTGATGCTTTTATCAATGCTGAAGACTGCCCTTGCACTTCCACCCAACAGTCCTAGTTTCATTTTGATTATTTGACCATCTTCCAGCCAGTAAAATAGGCTTCGCTGCCAATCCACATACAAGCCATTAATCTCTGCTCTTGCCTGGTACAACATCCGAGAGACGCTCTGATCAGGGAGGCTAATGTGAGTGACACCAATTGAAAGTCCATCACAGGATACCCAGTAGAAGTTTCCAGTTTTCGAATCAACTCTGACTGTGCATGCTACAAAAACAAAACCATAAAAACAGTTAACACAATCAACACAATTTGGCTTGGGACCAATGAGAACAAAGGTTCTTTTACATACCAGGACTTGGAGTAGGAATGTCTTCAGATCGATCTTGACTGGGAAGTCTTGCCTTCACATGGCCTGTCCCATTGACCCAGATAACCCACCCCCTTTTCAAATCAATGTCAAAAGACTGAATACCCTCAGTTGAGGAGAAAAGCAGAAATTTCACAAGTCCATCTGTTGTATATTCCAGCATGAAAATGCTTTCTGATGTTGCATAGGCAAGCTTGAAACCTATCAGCAAAAAGAAAAGTATAAAATGCAACAGCTTGTCTAAAATACTTGATTTTGTCAACAAGTCTTGCACATTAAACACATCTTGGTTAAATGACAAAAGTGGAATAATTTTACAATATCATTTTAGGCCAAACTAAACACGAAACACCATTCAAGACTTTCATTCAGTCTTTAACAACAGAAGAACAGAAATCAAGGTTTAACCCATTTGCTTAGAGGGATGCAAACATATAAGCCATTCGAATTAAAAACAGCATTAACCATGATCACAACACCATTTGGCAAATGTCGGTCACCTACTTTCACATGAACCACTTGACACAGGAACTTTTCCCTCCGGACATGAGCAGGTGAATGCATTTGCTGGAGACGGTAAACAGAGTTGGCAGGCCGACTTTCTACATGGAGAAAGACCTGTGACGCAAAACCACATTTATGTAACAGTGCTTCATATTTACATACAAATGCTACAGCTGAGGGTGACTTGCCTCGAGGTTGCTGGAGCTCATGATAGACTGTTAGAACTGGCATTGCTCCTTTCAGAACAAATCTCTTTTCACCAGTTTGGTTTTGAGGAGCTTGCCACAAACGACTGTCATCTGCCCAGTAGAAAAAGCCATTGAACGCAGCCAGACTCTGAGCCATCCTTCCTTTAAATAGGTCTGGAAAAGTATGTCGCCCTGTGCCATCCACTTTCACGGACTCTAGTGACTAAAAAAAAAATCATTGAAAATGCACACGAATTTCAAAATTATACCATAAATGTAAATAATACTTAAAATTAATTGCACAACAAAATGACAAATGAAGATGTTGAAATGTTTAATCCATGCCCTGGAATATGAACAATAAACAATTATTTAAAACTTCAAAAACTGACTCAAACTTTCATAGGCCAAATGTTCATATATACTAACAAAAAACAAACAACAAATCATTATGACTAGAGGAATTGGGATTAAAAGGATTTTTATGTGATACCGAGATAAAGTGAATATCATTTCATTAAGATAAAGCAGATGAGAGCCATTTTGCAGCATGTGTAAATTAGTCATATGGCAGGTGGTCAGTATTTTGGCGTATTATTGTAAACTAGATCTACAAATACTTAAGGCCAGACTTTTATTGCTTGTTTCGCGGATCAGCCGACAATCATATTTGAAGAATAAAAAAAAAAGAGAAAAGTTTTTTGGTATTTCTCAGATCCGCCGCAGCACCAATGGTTAAAATAAACAATTTTTGTTTTTTTAGCTTTTTCTGCCCTCTGGTGGCGAGCCAACGGTTTTCTTCTGTTCATGTAATTTTTTTCCAGATTCACTTTAATTTAATTGTAGGTTAAATAAATTTATTTTTAAATAAAACATTTCTTCCTCCTTCCTTGTATTGATTCCACATAGTCCTCAAGAAATTAAAAAGTGCTTTTTTTTCTCCTCCCTCCTCAGATTGTTAAGTAGGGACATCCGAGGAACAAGCAATTAAAAAAAGTATGACCTAAGTAGATGTGCATGTACAATGAAGTACGATAGCAGCACAACCAGTACAAGTTACAAGCAATTGCATAAAATTGCATTTAATTAAAGCCCCTACCATTTTAAAAGCGCTTAGCCAATACAACCTTCGGGCTGCCACATCCAGTGTAAGCCCTTCTGGTAACTGTGCACTGACCACAACCAGTGATGTCCGGAAGGAGCCATCCATCCCAGCTTTCTCAATTGTCATGGCATCATTAACTCCTTTATTAATCCAAAACATGGAGCTATAACAAAATACGCAAGGGAAAAAATTAACCCTGTTATCATACTCACCACCACAAAAAAGCCATTAATATATACAAACCTTGCACTAGGAAGAAGGACCAAATCTGTTGGATTGGTATCTTTGGACATGACCACACCCACAGCACTGCCATTAGGTGCTCCTGTATAAATGGCTTTCAACTTAGGGTTGGCCCAGTACAGTTGTCCAGTGAGCCAGTCAACAGATAAAGACTTTATGCCACTCTGACCTATCCAAGTAAAGAAATGCAAAAGAACCAGCTCTAAGGTGCAGTGAACACAATAACCATGTTTTACTCAGTACACAATTAGAATTTGAAAGTAGAGTTGCACCAATTGAACGACCACAGAACAGAAATAGCAGGGTTTCAGTGTAATCTGCTGCAACCAATGATCAGTCTTAACTGACTCTGTGATGGTCATGGAGTGTGATGGCTACAGCTAACAGCACCACAAACATAGCCACATATTGAAAATATATTTTTATTATTTCATTCTTGAACAGAAAAAAAATAATTCTACCAAATTTATCTGGTCAGTCTTGTTTTTGAAAATTTTAATCGGCCAAGTAAATTGCAATCGGTGCATCTCCATTTAAAACCAATAAAGGCAATTTTAGTGTGATAGCTTTTCAAGTTATGGTGACTTAAAGTATCTAATTAACCTGAATAAAGAACGGTAATCTTCTGGTCCACAGCTTTATAGACATTCCCATTTCCATCACACCAGTAAACGAGGTTTGAAGCAATGTCGTACGTCAGAGACACAGGCTCAGTATCAGCCACAAAGAGGGACTTAAAGGTTCGGTTCTTTATGGTAACTAAGCCAATGAGTCTTCTTTTGACAGTAAGAAGTTTGGTATCATTTCCTTAAAAGAGGGAAAAAAATTATTAATATTCATAACTAAGCAGTTTAGTGAGTAAAACAGATTATTCTAGTACCTTGGGCTTGGCACACATTTCCACCTACAAGTGTAAAACCTGGGTGGCACCGGCACTGAAAAGATCCTTTAGTATTGATGCACGTGTGCAAGCAAGGTCCAAAGGGCTGGGCACACTCATCAACATCTACCGAGAAATACATTAAAAAAGGGTTGATTTTTAATTTCTCAATTTGCCTGCATTATTGCAATTGCAAGTGACTCACCTACACACTTTGCTCCATTCACAGAAAGCTTCATCCCACTGGGACAAGAGCACAAAGCTCCCCAAAGCTGGTCAGTGCATGTGTGACTGCATCCACCATTCTTCTCTCTACACATTTTACCTAATTAAAAAAACAAAAAAGTCAAATACCACAGTAAAATATCTATAGCACCCAATTGACTAAGTGCCCTGTCCAGACAATTAAATTCACAGTCACTTAGTGTTCTTATGATTTTAGTCTATTATTTTTCTGTTATTTCACACTCATCACCTTGCACTGAGAGCTAATAGGAAAGCAACTAATCAAATGCAGCTGCTCACCATAGGTCTTCTGCCATGTGAATCCTAGATCTGGTATACTTTAAAAAATTAAAATTAAAATAAAAAAAAAACCCAAAACAGCCATACCACACGTAACAGGTTCATCTCTTCCATCAGAGCACTGGGCCACTCCATCACATCTCTCTCGGAGCATCAGGCATGTTCCATTTGGACATCGAACATTCAGATCTCCACATGGCCCTAAACACAATTCCAGCAAATCCATAATGATTTAGGTCAAAGCAACACAATTACATTCCATTAATTACTTAAAGGCTTAATTCCATTTAGGGTCTGGGGCACTGGGTTACCCAGGAGCACAAAGCAGGAACCACTCAAAAGTGGCATCAGTGGATCAGAGTCACTACCTGAGCTAAGCATGTCTGAACTATGCACCTGTAGTTATGGACTGGATAGAAAAGTCACCCCTTATTAGCCATTAGCTATATTCTAAACAACATAGAGCAGAATTAGTGAGGGTTCCCCATAAGCCAGCAATAATGCTACTCATGACTGTGCAATTAAGTACATCATATAAACTAATAGATTGTCAAACAGCACAAGTTTGCACATGCTGTTACTGTTCATAAAAAGGAAACAAACCATTTTTAATTATTAAAACGAAGTAAAAGCACTTGCCTCAAATTATTGTCCACTCATTTGTGTATTTCTAGGAAAAAACATCTTTTCAAGGATCAACCAACTATGTGAGATTAATATGGAGCACCGTTTAATGCAAGCCCATCGTTAGACAGTCTCTTTAAAAACTGATGTTTTCAGTTACAGTAAATAAAAGAAAGCATGTCCAACTGGATACTGCGGCCATAAACAGACAAAACTTAATACACCATTACAGTACACAATAGTACACTGAAAATGTACTGCTCACAAAAATTAGGGGGTATTTTATTATGGGATCTCTTATTGAAGTATGTCCTAAGTTTGGCGATGGCAGTATATATCAACCATATTTGACTTAAGATTTTTGTTGATGGCTTATTTACCGCCCTAACTAATTTTCCATCAATTACAAAAGCTTGTGATTCACCAATTTTAATGCTGGTGACACTAGCACAACAAAAAACAACAAAGCAGCAAAAATATCGACTCTCAAAAGGTAAGACTGCTTAAGAAACAAGTAGGAAATGTAAACATCACATGACCACGGGGGACACTAAGAGCTTAAAGATTTATAAAACACTCAGATATAAATTACTATACACTACCTGTATTTTATTATATATTTTCATATTCTGTTTTAACAGTATTTTTCTAAGTGAAGTACAACGAGCAAATTACCTAAACTACTGTAATCTATACCTGAAGGCAGCATGTAACTATAAAAATGCCTGGTCATCATACTGTTTCACAGAACGGAAACGGCAACAATAAATGGCACATACCTGTACCATAATGAATTGTGACATTTTGTGGCATCTCAAACTTGGTTAGCAAAGACTTCAAGCTCACCACAGTCTTCTTCGTCTGAACTGTCGCCGCAGTCGTTGGCTCCATTGCATCGTTGGTTCTGCAGGATGCAAATGCTGTTCTTACACTTCCAGTCACCTGAGAGGCAGCCTGTACTCTGGTCGCAGTTTAATTCATCAGACCCATCTGGACACTGGGCTACGCCGTCACACACTGCTGCCTTGTTTATGCACTTTGTGCCACTGAAACAATCAAAATCCTCTGGGGGGCAAGCTGAAGAAAATGCAAGACATGCAGTAAACTTCATAAAGTCATCTTGCACAGCCAGGCAGGTATACCATGCAGAAACCACATATCTCCAAGAAAAAAAAAGATTCATATTTTCAAATCCATTTTCTTTAATAACACCAGAATTTTGTTTTAGTTAGTTAAATGATACATGAATTATTAGGGAACATGACATTTCAATTATACATTGTTCTACTGTGTCTTCAAACACCCAATTCTGACATGAGAAAAGCCACAGTACCAGCTTTTGAGAAACAGCTTGTCTTGTTAAAATGTTTTTTGGAAGCATTGCAGAAGATCTCCAGCTAAATTAGTTCACGGTTTATGAGACATCAGTGAAAATTCTTTTTTTTTTACATTTACTTTGTTTTCAGCAGGTTCAACACTTTTACATGGGATTTGGTCAATAATTTATTTTGGTGCTTTACAAAGGAGAACCACTGGAAGAAACAAGCACTTACTGCAGTCCATCTCATCAGAACCATCCAAACAGTCACCTGTACCATCACATCGCCATGAGCTGAGAATACAGGCTCCATCATGACACTGCCAGTGGTTATTCCCACATTCAGCAGCAACTCCTGACCATGTAAGAAACAAAGTCTATGACTAGAGCAAGCACACATTTACCTAAAATGAGTATACAACTTAAAGGCATCTCTTGTAGATCTGTATTGTAAAGCAGTGGCAGCTGCTGTTCTTTCAGAAAAAGAAAGCACAACATTTGTTAACGCATTTTATTTTATATGCGAATTCTGCCCTCTATTTCCTTTACAGAAAACGGTCTGTGACCCTAATGTACCAAGTAGCCGTGTTTTCCCAAGGACTTGACCAGTATCCTCTCAATGGCCAGCAGAGTTAGGCTGCTAAGATGGTCTTGGCCCATTGAGTTGTGAGTGCAAGACTTTTTCAACACCTGAAGCTCCAATTGTTGCCACTAACCATAACAGTTTGTACAGCTGAGGTATTACACTGACCGACAATGAACTAATGAGACATCATCTAGGCCAGCCTAGATGAACAAAGAAGTCCCATTAAAGCAAATGGCCACTCAGTTTCTATGGGCAAACACACTGACCTGTTAGAAAGCCATTTCTTGAAATCTATTGCACTGGTGCTACCTGAATGTTTGAGAAGTTATTAAAACCATGATACGTAGCTGATTCTGAACAAACTCGTTCTACCGTTTGTAGTCAATAAAATTCTGACAACTCTACAAATTTTACCATTTAATTTACTACATTTTTTTCTTGCAGTCTTAAAAAATGGCGGCTTCTGTAAAGGCATTTTGCGCGGGAAAAACGTGGCTTCTAGTGCATCTATTACCTGGTTTGTTTTTGTGTCATAAACACCCTTTGGCGAGAAAATTGGGCCTTATGTTTGGTTTGGCTTTCTGCAATTACTAATAAATAACTTAACTCAGATAAGCACCCAGCTCCATCCATTTGTTAATTAGAAGTTCCACATGGCGTAAACAACATATTTAAATATTGAACATCTTTAAAAACCAGCACGTCTTTCACCATTGATTAGCAGTAACGTTTGGTAACACTCAGAGGAACTAGAATTCCCCTTAACGAAAAGGATGGCGTTTTATCGTAACTGTATAGCTAGCATAGTAAAACTCGAAGGTACTAGATAAATAAACATTATTGTAGCACCCTTTTATGTTACAGTTTCTCAATTCCAAAAAGCACAAATATATTATCGTTTAAGCAATATTCATATTGATAAAGAAACGATGTGGAAAACCGTATTACCTGTTATTAATAATATACTGATAACTGTAGCCAGTGTTGGGCGGAGCAGCGCCGCCATAATCGCGCCGTCTGGGTCAAACTCAACGAATGAGACGAGCGCACACCTATATAAATTAACCAGGTGGGTGTGTTCAAATTAGATTAAGTAGGGGTAGACATTGGGAAATGGTATGGCCCACGCTGCTGTTAAAACATATATGGAAGTCTGCTTGGACAACTTATTACATTCATAAACATTACGGTTATAAAACTTTTAAAATTTTAATTTACTACTTTCTATTTGCATAACCAGGCTCGTATTTTGTATTTTGTGACCTTATTAATAAATAACTGGATAGAACCGGAGCATTTAAATTAGTCATATTCTATTCTTTAAATATACCTCTGTGGCCAAACGAAGCAACAGCGGCATCTGCTGGCCAATATCTATTACTTCACCATGCTTTTTGTCATACCTCCTTTTGACTGAGTAATTTATAATTGTACTTAATTTACCTAAATATGTTCAGAATTTATTTACAGTCTTAAATGGATAATAAAATCCATTCATATTGTGTTCTATAAGCAGTTGCAAAGTGATCTTAACACTGCTCACAATAATTAGGGGATATTTCATTATGGGATATTTCCTTTTGAAGTATCCCATCATTTTTGTGAGCAGTGTATTTATATAAGCTATATTATTTTCTGTGGTGTTGACTTTTGCTTTAATTCCGGGAAGGCATTACATTCTATTTAATGACGACATTACTGCGTTTACAGGCCATGCGAGGGACTGACCTCCTCTCAACCGCACACTGAACCACACGTCATCTTAATTTTTCATGCTCAGGTGAGTAGCTGGATACGTTTATTGATCCACAGTAGGACATTTATGTTAATTATGAATGTTATGTTTTTATTAAATATAAATATTATTCAGTTAAATATCCAGATTATATATCACATAATTATCACATAAATCATTTTAAGGTAACTAATGTGGGGTCTGTTGAATGCAGATCTTGTGTTTGCTGGATGACACAGGTTTAGTTTTTGTCACTGAGGCTGCAGGGTCTCTTCTAGTGTTTGTGGCTCAGGGCTCCGAGTGGAGGTTGATGGAGGACCCTGAACACTACACTGAACAGCTGGAGATCAGAAGGGTTCATGAGATTGTTGCCTGTCCAGGAGGTTCATTAAAACTGGTCTTTAGAAAAATATCAATTAGATGTAAGGGATCTCTGTTAGGTCTTTGTTAGCTAGCATCAGTTTATCAATGAAATGAATCATGTATGCGCATGTATTCATAACTGTGAATTTGCATTACCTTTATAAAACTGTAGATACTCTGAATGCTATTGCTGTGTTGTTACAATGTTTATTATTAAATTACAAGTATTAAATTAATTTCATTATTAAAGTTACAGAGAACGTTGATGCCTGAAATACAAACTAACAGCTAGCAAAAGCAGTTTCTAATAATACTCTATTATTGAATACTCTACATTAATAAGCTATAGTTCTGGTAATCACTATATCACTATATATTTTTTTCTCAACTACACCTCAACCATCTCAGATGAAACAATGAAAATAAAAGAGAAAAAAAAACAACCCTAGATGGGGCACCAGCCCATCGTACACACACACACACACACACACACACACACACACACACACACACACACACACAA
>JAUZSU010168788.1:0-13309 GCA_034780255.1 Parotocinclus maculicauda | reverse complement strand
TTTACAGAGCTTTTTACAAACTGTCTCTGACTAGCAGCTGCATTTTTTAAAATACTTCTGAATTGCACTAACCAATGACTGGAGAAATGTCCATTTAAAATATAGATTTACTACGTTGACTTAACGAGACAGCTGTTCAAGTGACTGTTCAGCATGATATGGAATGCAAAATTTATACAAAAAAATTACAGAACTATGGTATTTAAAAGGTGCCTGTTATTTAATTATAATTAAATGACTTTTTCCACTGTAGTAATTAAGTTCACTTTTAATAAAATACAATTAAGTAAAACCTGTATTAAATGTTAGGTTATTTTTGACAGTGTTCTTTAAGTGAATTACTGTACAAAAGTATACAAAAGTTTATTTGAAAACAAGTATTTAAGAAATACATTAAACTAAACTAACCTTTATCTAAAAGCGTACTTTATACAAATGTCTTAACAAAAAGTATACTATATTTCATTTCTTTAAGTGTGATTAAAGCTTACTTGCAAGTGTTTCATGAAAGCAGAATATTAAATGTATGTATTTTTATACATATTTTACATAATTACATAAATATACTATATTTACAACATTAAGTGGGGAAAATAAGTATTTGATACACTTATCATTTTGTATGTTTTCCTACCTACGAAGAATTTAATCGTAATTGTTTATCTTAGGTACACTTGTGAGGTACACAAACTGAATCTTTAAAAATCCAGAAAATGACATTGTATGATTTCTATATAATTAATTTACATTTCATTGCATAAAATAAGTATTTGATAACCTACCAATCAGCAAGAATTCTGGTTCTCACAGACCTGTTAGTTTTTCTATAAGAAACCCCTCCTATCCTGCACTCACTACCTGTATTAATTGCATCGATTTGAACCGGTTTCAATTACATGTATAAAAGACACCTGTCCACACACACAATCATACTCCAACCTCTCCACCATGCCCAAGAAAGATGACCGTTAATAACACACTACGCCACTATGGAATAAAATCCTGCAGGGCATGCAAGGTTCCCCTGTTCACGCCAACAAAAGTTCCAGGCATGTTTGAAGTTCACCAATATCTATCTGAATGATTCAGAGGAGGCACGCGAGAAGGTCCTGTGGTCAGATGAGACCAAAATAAAGCTTTTTGGTATGAACTCCACTTGCTGTGTTTGGAGGAAGAATAAGGAAGTATGGGGGTGAAAATATCATACTTTTTGGGTGCCTTTCTGCAAAAGGGAAAGGACGACTGCACCGTATTGAAGGAAGGATGTATCACAAGATTTTGCCCAACAACGTTCTTCCTTCAGTAAGAACACTGAAGATGGGTCATGACTGGGTCTTCCAGCACAACAACGACCCAAAACACACAGCCAGAGCAACTAAGGAGTGGCTCCGTAAAAAGCATGTCAAAGTTCTGGAGTAGCCTAGCTGGTGTCCAGGTCTGAACATAATAGAAAATATTTGGAGGTAGCTGAAACTCAATGTTGCCCAGCAACAGCCTGGAAACTTGAAAGATCTGGAGAAGATTTGTATGGAGGAGTTATCCAAAATCCCTGCAGAGGGAAGAACTACAGGGAACATCTGACCTCTGTAATTGGTTACTGTACCAAATATTAAGTTCTTTTTTTTCTATTGTATCAAATACATATTTCTTTTCAAATAAAATGCAAATTAATTATTTAAAAAATCATACAATGTGACTTTCTGGATTTTTTTTATTCTGTCCCTCACAGTTAAAGTGTACCTACAATAAAATGACAGACCTCTCCATTCTTTGTAGTTGTCGGCAGTCAGCAGTGTATCAAATACTTATTTTCCTCACTGTACATAGATAAATCTTGGTATATAAGTACATTTAAGAGTACTCTTTTTTCACTAGGGTATAGACAGGAATTTAATGTTTGTTGTTTTATCTCTTTGTAGCATCAACTGATATGTAACTGTGAATCCCAAATGAAAAGGACTGTGGTAGCCTAACAGTTACGGTACTGGACTCTGGACCTAATGGTCCTGAGTTCAAATCCCACCGCTGCTACAGTTGGGTCCTTAAGCAAGGCCCTTAACACACCGTTGCTTTAACTGTAATACTGTATCGGTTGTAAGTCGCTCTCGATAAGGGTGTTTGATGCCGTAAATGTAAATAGCACCTTTTTAAGTAACCACTTGAAATAGATGGTAAAGTGACATATGCAACTGGATTTAAAAAAGGCATTTTTTGTTACCTAAGGTACTTGGTGGACTGGAAGGGGTACGCTTCAGAGATGTAATCCTGGGTACCCTCTGGAAATATCCTTGACATATCCCGATGAAGCACAGAGAGTGCCCAGAAAGCTTGACTCTCAGACCTAGAAAGCATCCACCTAAGCAATGAAAACAGTCGCTAGGAGAAGTGGCAGTTTCACAGACGTTTTTCCCTCCTGCCCTCTGAGGTCTCGATCACCTGCCTACCAGGGTCCCTCAGCTCACCTGCAGTAGGTGAAGGGGTGTACTCACAAAAGACCCCTCACATTTTTGTAAATATTTTTTTTTTTTTTTTTTTATGGGAAACACTGTAGATATGACACTTTGATACAATGTAAAGGAGTCTGCTGGCAACAGAAGTGAAAATGTCCAAAATGTTCCCAATTATCCATTTTGCATTCCCGGTATCATGTGACAAGGTGAGCAGATGTGTTAAATTTGATGTTATTGCTCTCGGGGTTTTTGCTCTCATTTGGGAGGGCCTTTTTGAAAAGGCACGTTTGGTCCTCTGCATTTTATACCATGCAAAAGTTACGCTTTATCAAAATGGCCCGGGCCAAGGACTAGGACCAAGCGGAAAACGTTTGCTCAAGCTAAAGCCTGTTCCCTTTTGGACCTCCCATAAGCTTTTCGATTGGTTCTGCTGTTTCTTGCCAACGTGTGATTGGCCGTCCCCACTGTCACTTCGTCTAGTTGTAAATGGCAACAGAGCGTCTTTTTAAACAGGTGTTTTGCTAGTTGGTCAGGATAGTCCATGTTCATCTGCACCGTAAGTTGGTAACAAGTTGGTTGCTTGTTCTGCATGGGTAATATCAGCTAGATGGATTTTAATATCAGAGGTTTCATTTACATTAACATTTGAGTACATGTGTGTTTGGTAATTAGGTGCAGCCAGGTGGCAGGATGTCTAAGAAATAAAAAGAGGATATAAGAGACTTGTTTAGAAGTAAAAATGTAAGTTTTGCTTGTCTGATATGTCCATCTATTTTGCCATAAAATGTCATATCCTACTTTTGTGAGATAAGAATTCTTGTGTACACACATCTCCTATAGCTCGGGAAATTATTATAAAATAATTAATAGAATTACACAGAGTAAAAATTAAAATAGTTTACAGATATCCAAAACCCCTTTCAAAAGCAAACTCAAAACCTATCTTTTCAAAATGGCCTACAACACTTGACACCCACACAACTGACATCTGACACATTTCATTTATTATTATTATTAGTAGTAGTATTAGTATTGGTAGTAGTAGTACTTTCATTTTATTTCACATTTTAAATGATTATTTTATGTGACAGTTTGTGGGGAAAAATACATTAGAACCTCGGATTACAAATTTGATTTTATACATCCATATTATTGGCGAATAAATTACACATAATTATTGGCTGTTGAAAATAGATGTAGGAGTGCTGCTAGCATTGTTGAAGAGATTAAAGGGGTGGGGAGCATGATCCCCTACATTCGAAAACTGGGCTTCAGTGCAGTATTCCAACCAGCTCTGTGATGTCATCATGGAGGAGTAGAAGAGGATTTAACCTGTGGCAACCTGTGACACGCTAGTGAAGTCCAAGCCCAAGACAGTTAGTGGTGAGAGTTACTACTAACTTTCCAGTAAGAATTAGTTAGGCACAGCTGGAAAATAATGGTGGCTACACAAAATATTGACACTTTGAGCACAATTTAGCTATTTTCATGTAGGGGTGTACTTAATGTTGTTGCCAGTGGTTTAGACATTGATGGCTGTGTGTTGAGCTATTTTGACAGCATATTTACACTGTTATGCAAGCTGTAGACTATCTACTTTACATTGTATCAAAATGTGAAAAGTATCTTTAGTTTTGAAAAGATATAATACAATATTTAAAAATATGAGGGGTGTACTTACTTTTGTGAGATACTGTATATATAGGTCAGAAGGGTTTAGGGGCAGTGTCTTGATTCATAACCAGTAGTCAACACTGAGTATACATAATGTCAAGCCAAGTCATATTTATTTATATTATAGTTTATTATATTTTTACAATGGAGCATTGTCTCAAAGCAGCTTTACAATCTAATCTTAAAAAGCCAATCCCAAATTGAGCAAACCTAGGGTGACAGAGACAAGGAAAAACTCCCGAAACGTTGTAAGGAAAAACCTTGGGATGATCAAGTCTGAAAAAGGGACCCATCCTCCTTGGGTGGCCTAAATGTTAACTAATGTTGGTGTAGCTTGTTTATTAATTTTTGTGTGTGGTCCTTTGAATTCGCCTTTTGTTTGTGGTAGCCTAGCGGTTAAGGTACTGGACTCTAGACCTGAAGGTCCAGGGTTCAAATCCCACTCCTGCCAAGCTGCCACAGTTGGGCCCCTGAGCAAGACCCTTAACCTACGATTGCTTGAATTGTAAGACTGTATCAGTTGTAAGTCGCTCTGAATAAGGGCGTCTGCTAAATGCTGTAAATGTTAATGTAAATGTTTGACATTAATCTGTTTTTTATTGTTTTCGTTATCTACCACTTCTGGTTTGACCCTGAAGTTTTCTTAATAAACCTGCATTAAGCGTTGTGTGAGTCATCTGTTGCAGAATGAGAACATGCAAATTTGCACAGCTAAGCAGATGTCATGACAAACTATAAAATGCTTCTACTTAAAATTACAAATCCATTGCTCAAAGATAACTGGACCACAAAGAAAGAGTCTCATAAGGCTGGATAAGGTTCCAAAACCATCCCTAAAGAGATTGTGCAACACAAATCCACAGTTGGATAGATTGTGTACAAATACAATAAATCCAAGACCATTGTTACTCTCCCCAGGAATGGTCCAGGCATGTAATAGTACTCGAGGTCAAAAATTAACCCAGTTTTCTAATCAACTAAAGTCCTCTCTCACATTGACTAATGTTAATGTTTATGGGTTCAACATCAGGAGAATACTTAACAACTGTTATGGGCCAGTACCAGGAAAAAGCCATTTCTCACCATAAAGAACACTTGGCAATCTGCAAAATATCATGTGGATGCGTCAGTCCATATCACATCTATGAAACGTGGTAGCCTAGTGATATACAAGATATTTAATGTTCAAATTATTAAATTTTAGTGTTTTTTTGCAATATTCACAATATTCACTCATTTTGAATTTGATGCCTGCAACTCGTTCCAAAAGAGTTGCGACAGGGGCAACAAAAGACTGCGAAAGTTGACTAATGCTCAAAAAGCACCTGTGTGGAACATTTCACAGGTAAGTGTCATGACTTGGTATAAAGGGAGCATCCCCGAAAGGCTCAGTCATTCACAAGTAAAGGATGGGGTGAAGTTTACCACTTACAGAACAACAACGTTTCTCATCAAGCAATTGCAAGGAATTTAGAGATTTCATCATCTACAGTCCATAATATCATCAAAAGATTCAGAGATCTGGAGAAATTTCTGCAGGTAAGCGGCAAGGCCGAATACCAACATTGAATGCCCGTGACCTTCAATCCCTCAGGTGGTACTGCGTTAAAAAGTGACATCTTTCTGTAACGGATATTACCACATGGGCTCAGGAACATTACAGAAAACTCGTCAGTGAAAACAGTTACATTTACAAATGCAAGTTAAAACTGCCATGCAAAGCAAAAGCCATTTATTAACAACAGCCGGAAAGGCCGCCGGCTTCTCTGAGCCCGAGCTCATCTGAGATGGACTGACTCAACGGTGAAAAGTGTCCTGTGGTCTGACCAGTCCACATTTAAATTATTTTTGGAAATAGTGTAATAGTGTAATATTGTGAAGCTTCTTTGAGACAATGCACCGTTGTAAAAAGCACTATATAAATAAACTTGAATTGAAATTGAATTGAAATCATGGACGTGGTGTTCTCTGGGCCAAAGAGGAAAAGGCCTGTCTGGATTATTATCAGCATAAAGCCAGCATCTCTGATGGTATGGGGGTGTGTTAATGCCCATGTCATGGGTAACTTGCACATCTGTGAACCATGCTGAAAGGTACATACAGGTTTTGGACATATGCTGCCATCCAAGCAACGTCTTTCTCAGAGGGGTTCCTGCTTATTTCAACAAGACAATACCAAACCACATTCTGCATGTGGCTTTGTAGTAAAATAATGCGGGCACTAGACCTGTCTCTCATTAAAAATGCGTGGTGCATTATGAAGTGCAAAATACTGCAATGGAGACCCTGGACTTTTGAGCGACTGAAGAAAAAATAGGAAAGAATTCTATCTACAAAGCCTCAACAAAAAATAGGAAAAAATAGGAAAGAATTCCATCTACAAAGCCTCAACAATCCTCACTTCCCAAATTCTTATTAAGTGCTGTTAAAAGGAAAGGTGATGGAACACAATGGTAAACATGTCCCTGTTCCTGTTGGAACATGTTGCAGGCATCAAATTCCAAATGAGTGAATATTTGCCAAAAAAGGATTTACAAATCATCATATTTTGTTCTAGTTATGTTTCACACAACGTCCCTACTTCATTGGAATTGGGGTTGTAACATCTAAGACCAATCCAGAGGTGAGCAAGCCTAGGGTGACAGTGGTAAAGAAAACTCCTTAAACATTATAAGAAGAAACCTTGGCAGGACCAAGACTCAAACGGGACCCATCCTCCTTGGGTGGCTTTAATGATAGATATATATATATATAAAATAATTAAACTAAATTATCCAGTTAAATGAATCTGTAGTAATAGTTAAGAAACATAAACGTAGGAAATATTTACATGTAAAATATTTCTAACTGTATTATTTTATCCGATACAGAGAGTCACATTAGGATCTTGAGTCACATGGTCTCCTCTGATAGGGCCTGGGCCTGGTGGGACACCCAGTCTGATTACAAAAACTTGAGTGGAGCTGAAGCAGAGTGGGGCCAGGCTGTAAAGAGCTTTATGTGTTACAGAAAGTATTTTTTAATCATTGCAGAATTAAACTGGTAACCAGTATAAAGATGACGGAACAGATATTTAATACGATAAAAATTTCTAGTTCTGGTTAAGTAATGTGTTAACAGTAATATAGTTACAGTAATATTTTACATTAACAATTTATTTGACTAATGTGCAAACCAAAAGACAGATCTGAAGTTTTGAACAGCTGGACTGTTTTATATCTAATACAACTTCAGCTTTATCCAAGTTAAGTAACAGAAAAAGAAATTCCGCCCAATCTTTTATTCCCTTTACACAATCCTCAGTTGTGCTGATTATAAGGCCGTTATTTGATTTGGCTGATATGTACAGCTGTGTATCATCTGCATATTAGTAGAAACTAATGCCATAAATAACTGGTCTGCATTTAAAAAAAAGTTTTCTGCTGACATAATTATTTTTGCTAAGTTTACCCAAATGAAGGTTGCTGAATCCAAATATGAAGTCAAACAATATGTAATACTTTTTTAACAAATGACAAATATTTTAATAAGCATTATAAAGTCAAATATTAAGAGCAATTAGTAAATCCTGAAGTAGCAATAGCAAGTAATATATTTTTTCATCCATAAAACGAGTCTACTGTCTAACCAATAGAGTTATTTTTGTGTAAACTTTAATATTTAGGGAGATAATTTCTCTTTTTGGATGCTCTGGAATAGTTATGATCAGTGTTGCATGGTCTTTATGTCTTTCAAGACTTTGTCTTTCATTGTGGCTATCAAGGAAATGTAGTTTGACACTCATGTTTGCTCTTAGTGTTAGAAAAACAATCAACATGTTTTTAACCAAAATGATATAATGGGTACACACCATCTTGATCCAAAGCCCTAACAAACTATTTCATAAGTCTGAATTTTATATGCAATGGGGGGAACAACACTTTCTGAGGATTAACAAGTGGTTCATTCTTAATATTCTTTACACCGATCTCAAATTTCTCTCCAGCAGGCCATTCTTTTTCTTGTATAACGTTCTGCCTTTTTGCTCGGCTATCCCAAAGCACTAAAAGCAAAAAAATTTCTTTTAACCACTATGTTTTCCTAGAAGAATCGATATAACCTCCAGGCCACCACTTAAATCCAGCAATGATCATTATATTCGTTTTTTGAAGAATGGTTCTAATGGATTCCTAAGTTACTTTCATATTTACAGAGTGAGCAATAGGAATGGAAGCTTATTTATTGCCATTGTGAAGCAACACATTAGACTTCTCTTTGAACTGTCAATAAAAAGCCTATAAAAAGCCTCATTAGCTAGATAACTATCACATCCCACTGACTCAATAAGTCCTTTGCCGTCGATTCAGTATACAAGCTCCTTATCCATATGTAAATATTTAAGAAGATCTTTTTTTTGTTACGATATATAAATGTGGAACCGGGAGCCAACAGGTTATTTTCCTTAAGCCTTCTAACTCTGCTGCCAACTTTAACTGATCAAGATCTCATATCAAATCATTTAACTCAGCTTAAGTGAATGCTGGGACATTCTGGCATTAACTTCGGAGGCCAAAAAATCTACATAGTCTTTTGGAAAATAGGAACTACAGAATTTGTCATACTCAAGATAAAGTACTGAAGATAAGTACAGTGACTCTGAACAACCTTCAGTCTTATAGTGGAGCTTTGGGTACTGGATGGAAGATTTTGTCTTTGTGTTCATGCCTGTAATAATTATCATGCAGAAGTAGCAGTCATCAACATGGTTTTGAGGTTCTCATCACACCACTGGAACTCCAAAGCTAAAACTTCTCTGACCTTTAGTTCACCGTCTCTGGTTTTAACACGTGTCCTGCAAACATAAGGTTTTCAGTTTAAACCAAAAATATGCTTTTCGTAAGCCAGCTATAAATTGCTCAAATAAATTAGGGGATATTTCATTTTGAAGAATCTTATTTTTGTAAGCAGTATGTTTGTTTGGGTGTTGAATAACAGAATATTACTATATAACTATATAACGATTAATTTATAAAACTATTAAAGTGTGACACATTGGAGTTTAAAGTTAAATTTGTTGCAACAAGCCTCTTGAATGCTACTGTCAGTTTTCCATCGATTTTATATAGCCATAAAATGCCCACGTCAGCAGATTTAAAGTGTTTAATAAGCAGGTATACCAACTGCATATTTAGCATTTCATTTTTGTGTGTTCTGCTTGTCTTTTTGTGCATAAATAATTTTTGTGCATTCAGCATATCTATATAATAATGTTACGTTATTGCTATAAGAGTTTATAAGTAGACAGCGTTTAGTGAAAAAAACTCATTTTAAAGATGTTCAGAAGTGGTGTCATCTAGGATGGACCATCACAAATTGGAAATGAGAATAAAACTGAAAGTGAATGTTAGACAGCCTGTTTTTTTTATATGCATTTTCCATACAGTCTCAACTTTATCCGATTTGGAGTTTGGAGTATGATTTATGATTTATGAGGTTTCTCTGTGTCTTTGTACAATAGGTTGCCTACTTCTCCATCACTACTCACTCAAATTAACTTGTGTGTGTATATATATATATATATAATTATAATATATCCAGAATGGTTGCCACAAATAAATAAGTATTCTGAATATTATGCTAAAAATGGATGGCGTTATGAGCTAGGACAAGCTGAGTGATTTGATTGCTCACAGAATCCGGACAGGATATTTGATAGGGTTTCCTAATCTTTTGTAAATGTACAGTCATTTTCATTATCAAGTACCTATTAACCACATAAATGCTGTTTTTGTTAATACTTGTTGCTGTTTAAAGCTCAGAAGCTTTAGTCTGTTATAGAAATTTTAATTGGTTATTAAAGGCTGTTTTGGGATCAAAATTGAAATGCAAAACTTTAGGATATTTGTACTGGACTCTTTAAATTTAACATAGTTATGGTTATCCTTTTCAAAGTATCAGCAAAAAGGCCATGTTGCTATTTTGGGCTGAACTGAACCAGGTTACATAAGTGACCCAGTTACCAAGCAGACATCGCCCTAAAGCCTGGCTACAGTAGTGGGTCCTAGTTACCCCAATCTGGACAGTCTGGCACACTAATTTATTTTTGTACATTTCATGAGAGTGTTTAAAATTGCACTGGCTTCTCACATCAGACCTATTTACCACGGGTGACCCCACTGGGAGTATCGATGCACAAACTCTCCTTCACCACAGTTAGTTTTGATGTACGAACAGACTACACCTTACTAATAGAAACTAGCTTTGGTAACATGGAACGTCACTTCACTGGTAGGAAAAGAACCTGAGTATTTGTGTGAAATGGTAAAGTATGGGTGAGACAAAGCTGGACTTTTGTAGTGGGGGTAGTCTCTCTCCTTCCCCAACCTTATATAATATACCCATATAGGATATGTGGTATGCTTACAAATACCAGGCTGAGTGCCAAGTTTCTTCCAGTAAATAATGGCCTCCATGAGGCAAAATGGCTAACTGTAGCCTGTGAATACTTAACAAATAGCAATTCACACTACCTAGCTTACCGGAGAAGGTGGAGCAGGTAATGAAGACTATTATTGACTTTATTTTTTGGGGGATTTCATGTTAAAATGAAAATAGAGATACCAGAGATACCTAGAGGTGCATGATTAGGAGGATCATCCGTATCTGTGAGAGGAGATTAAATTTCACATCTGAACAGGCTAAACTCCCTTGTGCTGAGTGATTTCAGGTGATTTTGGAGGCTAAATAAACCTTGTTCAAGTTCATAGTCATATAAGCAGCAGCAAGAAACCATGTTTGTACACCATGGGTCAGGGAGGCTAATAGGATGAAGAGTAAGGCTTTTGAAGGACTAGAGGGATTCAACTGAGTAGTAAAGCAGTTGCAAAACTTAAACTAAAAACATGGGATGAGTTGGGCCATGGAAAAATACTTTCTGGTGGCTTAGATAAGGCTCCTGAAGATGAGGAAGGTACTGGAAAGGGTTAGGTTTTGTGGTTAACGCATCTCTTCAATCTTGAATGGAAGTCGGGAGAAGTAATTTTAAAAGGGCAAACTGTGATGGTAGTCCCCAATTAAACTAAAAAAAATATATATAGAGAGTAGAGGAAATAGCAAGACTTAATACTTGGTGGCAAAACCTTTGTTGGCAAGCACAGCAGTCAGACGTTTATTTGTAGTTAATGATAAGGTTTGTGCACATGTCAGGAGGAATTATGGTCCATTCCTCTTTGCAGATCATTTCTAAGTCATTAAGGTTTTGAGGCTGTCCTTTGGCAACTTGGACCTTCAGCTCCCTCCATAAGTTTTCTATGGGATTAAGGTCTGGAGACTGGCTAGGCCACTCCACGTCCTTAATGTGCTTCTTCTGAGCCACTCCTTTGTTGCCTTGGCTGTTTGTCTTGGGTCATTGTAATGCTGGAAGAACTATTTTACGGAACATGGCTCCATCTATTCTCCCATTGATGTGGTGAAATAGTCCTGTGCCTTTAGTAGAGAAACACCCCCAAAACAGAAAGATTCCATCTCCATGCTTGACAGTGGGGACGGTGTTCTTTGGGTCATAGGTCAGCATTTCTCTTCCTTCAAACGCGTCGAGTTGAGTTAATGTCAAAAAGCTCATTTTTCTCTTATCTGACCACAGAACCTTCTCCCAATCACTCTCAGAATACTCCTGGTGTTCATTGGCAAACTTCAGACCGGCCTGCACATGTGCCTTCTTGAGCAGGGGAACCTTACGGGCAATGCAGGATTTTAATCCATTATGGCTTAATGTGTTACCAATGGTTTTCTTGGTGACTGTGGTCCCAGCTGCCGTAAGATTATTAACAAGTTCCCCCGTGTAGTTTTAGGCTGATTTCTTATCTTCCTCATGATCAAGGATACCCCACAAAGTGAGATTTTGGATCCCCAGATTGAGGTCAATTCACAGTCATTTTGTATTTCTTCCATTTTCTTACAATGGTGCCAACAGTTGTCTCCTTCTCACCCAGCGTCTTACTTACCTACTCCAGCCTTGTTCTATCAGTCTATGATCTAATCCCTGACATCCTTAGAAAGCTCTTTGATCTTGCCCATGTTGAAGAGGTTAGAGACTGACTGATTAATTGAGTCTGTGGACAGGTGTCTCTTATACAGGTGATAATTTAAGACAACTGTCTTTATTACAGGTAATGAGTTGATTAGGAGCCAGAAATCGTAATGTTTGGTAGGAAATTAAATACTTATTTCTCTCTGCAAAATCCAAATTAATGTATACATTTTATACAATGTAAATGTCTGGATTTTCTTTTAGATATTCTAGATATTCTTAGATATCTCTCACTGTTAAATTAAGGCTTTTTTCATGTCTTTGTAGGTGGGCAAACATACAAACTTCCAAAATAATTATTTATTTCACTATATATATATATATACAGGGATTAGACAATAAAACTGTGCATGCAACCCAGTCTTTGTGCATGTTGTGTTAGTTTTAGTTGTTTATGGCAGGTGTTGTACTTTCAGTGGTGCATCCCCACTTCTCTTTTCTTCAATTTAAGTTAAATTTATGTATTCAGTGCTTTTTACAATGGACATTGTCTCATAGCACCTTTACAGCGTTTAAAATAGTCAGAAATACAGAAAGAAAAAAATATACATTACAAAATAAAATAAATTAATTGGACACAAAACACAAATATATATTACTGGAGTTTTTCATTATTCAGTCCAGCCTGTGATATTGTTCATATGGAGCAGCATTGTTGGCACAGCAGTTTCAACTTGCAGCATTTTACCTCAGGTGAACCTCAGAGTAAAACAACAGGAAGTGCAGTTAACTTGTACAAAGACTAATCAAAAGGTTTTTTAAGAAAATTCTAAGTGAACATGCTGGGTTGTAGTGCTTTGTAAGTTCACTAGGATCCACTGGACTCGGACCATGTAGTGTAGAGAGTAGAGACGATAAAACAGGACTAATGTGATCAAAATTTTTCTAGTTCTAGTTAATACTCAAGCTGCTGCATTGGTAAATGGTAACTGCCAAACAAGAGTGGGGGAGCTTTCTTCAAGAAAGGGTAGAAAAATGCCCCATAGGGAGTCAAAAGTACTTTAAGACAGAGGGGACCCTAAGAACTGGTATCTTTGGCTGGACTGGGACTGTGGTAGCCTAGCGGTTAAGGTACTGGCCTCTGGACCAGAAGGTCCAGGGTTCAAATCCCACCTCT
>JAUZSU010168777.1:0-13310 GCA_034780255.1 Parotocinclus maculicauda | reverse complement strand
GAGTGTGGACGCGAGGGCAGCTCTCTCTCTCTCTCTCTCTCTCTCTCTCCCTCTCTCTCTCTCTCTCTCTCTCTGTCTCTCTATCTCTGAGACAAAAGGAAACTAGTACTACAGAAAGCAGGTTATGTATCTTCAGGAGGTGTTTTTGGAAATCAACGTTCCCTTGTAGACCTCATTCTGCATCTGTCACATCACCTTCATTACGGCATGCATGTCAACATCTGGAACGTGGGGTTAGCCACGATTCAATTCAGCCTATTTTGTCTCTCCATAAATGGCACCCTTCCAAAACTCAGACACTGTTACACCTGACCGTGGGCGTCCCACACAACGACGTGTTTCTTTCATTGTTGTTAGAGGATAGATATGATTTTTGGAGTCATGTGCAGGAACTTTAACATGAAGCACACCGGTGCTTATCTGCAATAATTCCCTACCAGTTTCGATGTGTCACACACCCTATATTCACATTAAAAAAGGACGTTTAATCCATAATAATTGGTGGTTCCCCCTTCCATGACAGCTTGCGTCTAAAACTGGATCACTGGATCATCATCTGTCAAACTGTTAGCATTACTTTTGAGCTACGCCATTATAGTCAGATATTTAAACTAAATTAGAGTTATTACTGAGTTATTACTTATTACTAGTTACCTTAAATCATGTAAAAGCTTTTTCTGACCCAAATTCCCTAAGTATCTGCTGTCATCACTCCCCCTGGGAATTTCAGATACCCAACTAATTCTTTTGTTGTGGTGTTGAACCCGTGCATGAGTTTGTGTGTGTGTGTGTGTGTGTGTGTGTGTGCATTGGCGCGTTGCCTATGGTTGGCTCCCATCTTGCATGCTGTGCTAGATTTAGGACTGCCTCTCTGTAACCCTGCATTGGCTTAAGTGGGAATCAAATTGAATGCATAAATAAGTTAAAAACAAATTAGAGATTCCATACTTTGCAGCTTAGTTGCTGATATATGAAGTCAACATGGCCTCTTTTTTAAGTACATGTAGGGTGATAAATATTTAGTGAAATCAGTCTATATGCTCACACAAGTGTCATAAATATTCGAAAATATCAAGTTAATATGTGAAACCAGACCATGTGCATGATGTCACGCAACAGAAATCCATTTGAATGTAAACTGGAATGGTTTTCCCCAGCACTGGTTAATTCAGCTTCTGTTAGGACATTTATCAAACAATGGTTCAGTTTGGAGCTACACCAAAATAATCCGGAATTCATTTTGGAATGAGTTTGGGTTGTAGAACACAGCAGGTCACCACAGGTCGTCTGCATGTCTGCATGGCTCAGGGGAATCTCTTGCCTTGTGGGATTTCCTTTTGCACACCAACGGTTCCTGTTTCCTAAACCGATTCACTGATGCTCGGGAGTCGCTGTCAACTTGCTAAGCAGCAAATACTGTACCTATCTTATAGAAACAGTCCAGATGTGCTAAATGAGCGGTGATACTGGTTCTAATTCTCTGTAAAAGGCAGAAATATGTCATCCAGATTTGAGTGTAATACAGCAGGATTCTATAGCCGGTACCAAAGCCCAGCCGCAGTGCTGCTTACCGTCCCAATTCTGACTCGAGCTCATAGAAGTCCGCCAGCGTCTCTTTCTTGGAGTCGTCGATCCAGTATTCTGGAGCTGTTCCTGATCTGGATGTAATCATAGTCACTTTGAGCATCCCAAGCTTTTCAGCCTGTGTCCGGTGCTGAGTCTTTACCTGCGCTGCTACCCTGATCAATTCACGAGATGCGGAACCACCTACCTACCCACCCACCCAGGGTGCTATACAGAACAGAACCGGACTATAATCCTCCTCGGTAATGTCTACACGGGCATCCTGATCGAAGCCACCGATCGAAGTAGAAATGGCTCGAGTTGAGCGTAACTGCACCTCTTTATTTGAGTAAGCTCGTCACTAAGAGCATCAGAGTCAGTGTGTACGGCAGCCCCGTCTGCTCCATCCGCTGGGTCTTACTGTCGCTAATGTAAGTGCGCACGATACCCACGACGTTAAGACCGCCATTACATAGCATTACGACTCCACTATATGGAACATACAGTTTCTGAGATAGTCTGGCACGGAAACCAGCTTTTGACTATCTCGAGTACCTAGCCATTCCTTAAATAGCAACCGTGTTTCCATTTATTGTTTATTGTTATTGTTATATGTTTGTGATTAGTAAAAGTTAGTGAAAATCTAGGATTAGGATTTTTGTACTTAAAGAGCAGGGATGGGTTCATGTCTGACCTTCACAAACTTATGGAAGTGGATCATGACAAGAGCAAAGGAGATGTCTGGGGTCACAAAAACAGGTCTGAACTCCTACAATCAAATCAGACACACTACGTACAAATGGAGGACATTGAAGACCATTGTTACCCTTGCCAGGAGTGAGTGACCAACCACTAGCATTCCAAGAGCAAAGTAAAAGATGACGAGGTCACAAAAGAACCCAGGGGAACATATAAGCATGTAGAAGTACGTAGGTTAATGTTTCCATCATCAGAAAAATTCTGAACAGCATCAAGAGAACACCAAATAAAAACAGTATAATAATACTACTATATTATAATAATACTGAGATCACCAGGCAGACAAAAACACATTTTATGGACAGATATGACCGAAAACAATTTGATTGAAACAAGAGAAACATTATACTATATTACACTTAAAATGGCACGTATATCTACTTTCAGTGACATCAGTAGGACAGTAAGAGCAGGAAAATGATTTTCAGGTATATAAAACAATTCTGCAGTGATGGTTTCAACCTTTATCAAACCCTGCACACGGAATAAAACAGGGATCTCCACTGCATAAAGAAATTAATACATATTTATTTATACATACTACATTTTGAATACAACTACTAAATGTATCATGATCTTCCTAATAACCACTAGGACATGTTTTTTAAAACAGCTCAATTCAACACCAGTTTTTCCTCATAGGGTTCAGTAAAATAGGCACTCCTTGTATATCCTAGATGGCTTGACTGCTCATTGTTTAGGTCACAACCAAATGTTTTGGGCTCCCCATGCAGAGGACCATCTGTTCAAAACCTGCTCAGCATCAAATCCGACCCTCTCCCTCCCTCTTTCTTATCCCATTTATACCATTCTAGGCTATTTAGGAAACTAATGCAAACGACAAAACATTTCTTCTTCAATGTATTAAATCCCAAATGAGCATTTGCTGTACAGATAAAACACCACTGCTTACATTAGCACTCATTTTAAAGTAAAAAGAAGTCGAATACAGTGTACAGAAGGTGTGTTTACAGGAGAGCACTTTTAATGTAAGACAGCAAGCACAGGCTCTGCTTTAGAAGACTCTGCATGGAAGTCCAATTCTCTTCCAACAGGTCAAGAGTTCTGCAGGTCTCGTCCATGAGGACAGCATGCTCTGCAATTAATCGCAGGTGGAGCTAAAGGTGAAGGAAACAAAGATTGGAATAATAACTACAGAATAACACATCCAATACATATTCCTACAGAGCATTTTACAGGACAGTACTAAGCCCACAGACCCCAGGTGAGCAGGCCTAGAGTGGCAGTGGCAAGGAAATCGGCTGTAAATAAATGCACTGAGGAAGAAACCTTGGGAAAACCAAGAGTCAAAAAAGGACAAACCTCATTGGACAGCCTAAATTATTACTAATTATTACTAATAATAAAGTGGATTAATGAGCTAAATGGAAGCATTAAAACAGATTAAAATCTAATATAAATGAAAGATATAATATTACATAAAAAGAAAAGTCTTCATTTGTTTGTTCAATGTGCCTCTAGGTTTAGAACCACAGTTCTGTGTTATTTTTTTAACAATATAATGCTGTAATTTGAGTCACTGAAGGACCCGAGTGTAATGTCCGGTGTAATCAGGAATTCTAACCTTGAGGAAGAGAGCTAAATAGGCTTGGGCAAGGTCAAAATCCTGCTTCGTCTGCAGCATGGTGCCAATCATCCTGATAAAGCTCTGTAAGACACAAATGTCTCCGCCCATGTCTGGAGCCAAGCCTCGCAGCTCTGTGTCAATAGCAGAGGGCCCCAACTCCATCAGGTGCTTCAGTGGGCCCTCATCTAGAACAGATTTATGGGAAGATCTCACCGTTAGCAACATAATCAAGTCTAAAACTTACAGCATGATCGAAATGAGAAGAGGCGCTCTTACAATGATTAGTCTTTAAAGCATCGTTAAGCTGCAGGTAGAAGCTCGATTTCTGGGCCAGCATTCCCAGGTTGAGCACTTTGGACTGTGAAAGAGCAAAAACAGAGAGGATTCGTAATTATTCTAGAGAGCAAAACGACTAGTAACGTGGTTCTATTATAAGAACACATCATGTTCTGCACATGTAAAGGGAGAAATAAAGAAGGAAGGTGCTATAAGTGTCTGGTGTCGCTGTGGTTACCTGATGTTCTACAGACGCATCAGGGAGGACGAACTGAGGTACGAGCCCTGGAATGGTGGGAATGAAAAACGGGGCAGCTTTGGGCACTTTGGGGGCTTCCTTTGGCTTGTTTCTTTTCTGTCACAAAAAATACAGGGTGAGTACGTTAGCCAAGACGCCTTAAAAAAAATCAGCGTTTGAAGTCCAAAACACAGACCTTAATGATGTCCAGGTGGAGAAGGTTCTTCCAGCGCGAGTCAGGCAGCAGAGAGAGCGTCACCAGTCGTTCATCCAGCTGTGCAGGAGACATGTACTCTGCCATTTCCAAACTCTCCGACTCGAGGTCTTCCTCTTCATCATCTGTTAAAACGCGTCACCGTTACAGATAACAGACTTTGCTGTGTTTGGTCTAAAAAGTGCTCGCTGGATGTATTAACCAAATTGCTTGCCTTTGCTTGGACACGTGCCAGGCAGCATGACCACTGTAGGTTCGTAGTCGACAGGTAGAGGGCGCAAGGACACCAAACTACACAACGTGCAATTGTTCCTGAAAAAACGAGCGGTTTGTGATGCATGGAAACCAAATCACAATGGAGCGCTAAACGTACACAAACTAAAAATACATAATTCTGAGAACCAGAGTAAGTCATTCACAGACTTTGTTTTTTAAAATGCATCTCTAAATACCAGGAACAAACCCTAACACTAAGACAGTGTCACAAACATGCCAGCCACCTTTCCTTTTATTTACACACTCTGTGGGACTGTGGGGAATAATTTTAGAACAAAGGTGTGAATAAAGGTTATTTTAATGTGTGACTGGACCTAAGCCTAAGGAGAGCGCCCAAGAGAGGACCTAATACCCTGGGAAAATCGGGAGAGAATCTGTATCCGGAATTCTTTACTTTCCCTTCTTTAAAAACAAACAAAGATGACTGTTTTGTTGGAAATAAAATATACATGTTTATATACTAAAAGTTGAATTTTCTCATATTCAACACTTATTAGTCTGGTACTGTTACATTAGGGAACATTTTAAATTGTCACCGTTACAGAGGTCATACAGTAGGAGCCCAAATTTCAACTGGAAATCTGGATGAACAGCAAAAGCAAAAAACAGAAGCCATTTCTAAATGCTACGTTACCCAGAACATAACCCATTAGTACACCCCCAAAATATAATGCACAGCTGAATAGGAGTGCCCAAACACTCACAATCGAGTAATTAATCACAATCAAGCTTTCTCACCATAAATAAATACCAAGACTGTCAACATGGGAGGAAGCAAGGAGATTCCCTGTAGGCGAAAAGCTGACGCTGACAGCTGCTGCATCTACCAGGAAACAGTCGACCAAACTGTGTTGGTGAGACAGAGTGACAAAAAGTGAGCAAAGAGGGGAAAGCCTTCTTACCACAAGGTTAGACAGGGGATTTAATAGCTGAAGAGTCCACAAAGATAAACCATCAAACATCAAGCGACACTAACGGAACCCAAGATAAATATTATCTATAAAGATGGTTGTTGTTTTTTTGTTGCCAAAACCTAGCTGGATGACTCAACAAAAGGTCATCGCACAAAATCGAGCAGATTCCCCTCCATCAAAGGAGTTACGGTGGTGCTTAAAAGTTTGTGAACCCTTTAGAAGTTTCGGTATTTCTATTTAAGGACGACAGAAAACATGATCGGATTTTCACATACAGCGTGAAACAGAACGAGAAAATCCAGTTAAACAAATTAAGCAAAATAATTACATTTGGCGTGGTGTCACATGCTGGGAAAGCAATAACTGGAACTAAATAAATAGTAAAAGTTCATGCTCATGGAGGAATTTTAGCCCATTCACCCTTACAGAACAGATTCAGCTTTGGGACGATGGCCCATTTCTCGCACCTCCACCAACATTGCCATTCACAGATACACCCTATTGGCTAAATCCTTTTAAAAAATAAACGACCGTGTATAATATTTACGTCTCACTCGTTTAACTGGGTGCTCTGTACATTTAAAACTGGACTGAAAACCCGATTACGTTTTATTACGTCATATTTATGGGGAAACACAAAACATTCGAATGGGTTCACAAACTTTTAAGCACCACTCTATGTTGTGTAGTGCTGTAGCAAGTGGTGCTAATATTTAGTACCAACAACAAGGTGGTGAACCTGGTAGTTTAGCTTGTTTTTTTTAATGATTCGTTTATTTAATATAGTTGAAACTAGTCTAGCCAGTTTAGAGTTATCAGTAACTAATCGTAACTTAATGCACATGTTTGGACTGTGGAAGGAAACCAGAGCACCTGAAGTAAAACACGTACTGGGGATGCTGGACAACCTGCACAAGGTGATCAACAAAGCATGAGAAAACAAATCTGAAACATATACCAGCCAGAGGGAAGGTCCCACGTCCTGATAGCGCAGTCCATGGAGGCGGTTACTAACCATCGACCATCTGGACTAAAAGTCTATAAAAAAATAATAAAACAAGACTCAAAGAATCAAAGCGACGCATTTGTGCACCAAAAGAAGCAAAACCGTAATGCACAAGCAGCTGAGGGATTGCACGGTTCTGAGAGAGCACACACAAAACAACATGCTCACCATATCATTGATCTGCCCACGCTGGCCAGAAAAGCGGCGCACCGTCCTCTTTGTCTCCATGTCCAAAATACTGACCGTGAAATCATCAAAGGCAATAGCAAGCATACCGCTGGAGAAAAAGCACACTCGGTCAAATCTCACGCTTAAATACTAAACACACACTGTTACAACATACACTATGCATCAGCCATGTAACACAGCCACGGATTCAGCTACTTACTGTAACACACTTCACAACTTTGTGTGCCAAATTTGCTGTAATGCAAAACAAAATGCCCCGTACACGCCTGTGTACAAACACTGTAGCTTTTGTACTAAAGCTGTTCTAATAACAGTGATGGAGCATGGACAGGATCCCATTATCCAGCAGTTCTGATCTTATTAGATTCTCTTCATACTCGTTTTAAAATATCACCCATATTTTTGTGAGCAGTATTTACCAATACCTAAGCCTACCTAAGTCTTGCTATAAGACTAAAAAATCCTCCTTAAAGAACAACACAGCAATCCAAAATCAAAACACACACCAAAACAATAAGGTCGAGTAACAGAATTCTGTCCCCTCACCTCTCTCTGTGCATGAGCGTGGAAGCGGGAGACGCTGGCAGGATGATTTTGTGTAACAGCTCTTTGGATTTGAACCTCCAGATCTTCAGCAGCCCATCAGCTGCAGCACTGACCATCAGCTGGTTTAGTCCATCGACTGCGACGCCTCGTACTGCACCCAGGTGCGCTGCACACCCATCCCGAGATGAGAATGAATTCAAGTAACGCATGCACGGGGAGAAAAAGCTCAAAAAGTCAAAAGGCTGACCTCTGTCCTCTCCGTACTGCCCTCTATGGATTCCTGACTGCACGTTGTACATGTCTATGTGTCCAGAAGACAGGGCGATCACAGCAAAGTTGCCACAGGAAGTGACATCCACAGCCTGCAGAGGCAGCAAAACAACTCTTAACACATAGAAGAGTGTGGCTAACAAATATTAATGGTCATAGATTAATTTAAATATGAATATTACTGACCGTGGCATGAACGTTAAGAGCACGGGTCTTGCCAAAATGGTCCGGGATCAGCCTGTGTGCCCCCATGGAGCCTTTCTGATAGTTCCAGGTAGTGGCAGCTAGGAAACCCTGATGACACGCAATAATGCCGTCCCAGTCACTCTCACGAGCACTCTCTATACACACACACACACACACACAAATGTAAAAAACATTATAAAGCCATATTAAACCTAAATATGTTGAAATGCACTACAAAAGAAACACTCATTAAAACATACAAAAATATTCATATCAAATATCCGTACCTGATGCAAACGCGGTGATGGGTGGAAGCTTTGCGGTGTCATACGTCGCACCCTTTTTTTTGGCTTTCTTCTTCGTAAAAGAGCCTGTTAGGTTGATTTGGGTAAAACAATTAAAAAGCTAAAAGCTGACTGGACATTCTAAACAATGCAGAACTAAAACATGCAAGGAAAGGACTTACCGTGGCCCAAACTCTTATTGAACCTTTCATGAATGGTAGAAAAGGACTGGAGAGAGCCATCTTGGCCTGGTAAGATATCAGATTGTTCCTTAATCTTCACATTTAGTGTGTAAGCCTGAACAAGGTGTGTAAAATAAACTGCAGGATGCTTACCGGCACTGAGTATATGTTTCCCACTCTGGTCATAATGCTGGATCTGGGTGGGTGGTGCACTGTGACCCATGCGAAATCTAAGCAGACGTCCTTCACCTTCTGCTACATCGAAAATCCATACCTAAGCAAGTCACAGCACACACACGCAAAAACAAAAGCATGGAGTCAGACACCGTCACATAAACTGTATAGCATCTAACAGGGTCATAAAGACGAACCCGTATGGCATTATCAGCTCCATTAGTGATCAGGAGGGGTTCTCCGTGCAGGAACGTAAGTCCAGCAATAGCTGTGGTGTGTACATCTCTCATCTGACCAACCAGCTTCTTCTCGTCCAGATTCCATAATCCTATATGTCCAACAGGGCTACCAGCAGCCATAACTGAATGGCCATCTACAAACAACAGTCACATTATTATTAGTATTATTAGTAACTAGCACAGCACGACAACAACGTCACACATTCTAGTTTTTAAGGTACACGTCAGATGTGAAATGGAAACAATTACCTGTCCTGAAGGATAAAGCTGTGATTGGACCCCAATCCTGCTGAAACTTCATTAGAGTTTCATTAAATTTGATGTTGTGGATAACGATCTGTCCAGAAGCCAAGCCAATTCCAATCACATCCACCGCTGGGGTCTGTTAAGAGATCACAAACGCTGTTTAAATACTCACTGCCGAATACACAAAACCAAACTGTTTAAAGCACAGACAACACTGACCTGCTGTAGAACCGTCACTGCTGATCCCCAGCCAGGAAACGTGAACAAGAGTTTGCTAGAGGAAGAGATGTTTTCAAATAGGACGTCAACGCAACATATTAAGTAATGAAGTCATTATTATTAACACGAACGTTCCACTCAGAGTCATACTTTGATTTGACGTTCCATAACTGAAGAGAGCCCTGGCTGCTTCCAAACAGGATTTTATTCAGGTAGGTACTGGGATGCATGACGGCCCTAACCTCAAAAGACGCTTTATCGAAAGAAATCTGCAGGTATACGTCTGGAAAACAAAGCCGAGATGGTAGAACTGACAAATAACCCAGTGACATGTCTATTAATGGTTATTAATATCAGTCATTAGAATTACAATTACACATTTACTAACCTTGTGACTGCACATCCCAGATAATGACAACATTGTCCACGTCCACTGATATGAAATGGTCTCCAAACGGCAGCAGGAGATGAACGTCAGCATCATGGCCTTCATACGTGTGGACGACCTGAAAACCAATCGAATGAATAGTTTTGCATTTTATTCATCGTCAATGTTGTGACGCAGCAAACAAGAAATACTTGATGTATAAAAACTGATAAATGCATTCCAATCAAGCCTTTTAGATGAACGCTATATGGGCAAAAGTATTGGGACGCAAGTGTTAGGGATGGCTTTCTACCTTTTGTCAATGTGTTTAGCAGAAAGCTGTTATAGCTGTGTTGTAATAACTATGTTATTATAACTCTATATTAATATCTATGGACTAAGAGTGGGAGGTCTGAAAAGCGCTGTGATGTTTTGTCCATATAGTGTACTCTCTCCTCAGCATCAAGGAAAATCTGATTAACCCATTAACTGCCAAAAAAATATTCTGAATATTTTTTTTACTTTATTTCTGTCCGCCTACATCCCATCCCATCCCATCCCATCAGTAGGGGATCATGGTTTTTAATGGGTTAATAGTGAAAGCACTAACTACTAAAACGTGCAAAATGATTTCTATTTCTCTATTCCCTAAGAGCAGGATTTTCTATGAGCACATGCAGGGGAGTTTGATTAAGATAGCAGACGAATGATAAAGACAGTTTCTATTGTGCATGTTTATGTCCAGTCATTAAATATGTGCACCCACGATCAAACCGAGGCAAACTGTGCGGCGCACACACACACACACACACACACCATACCAGGCACTGGAATGTGGAAGAACGTAATCTATGTAAATGTGGGATGGCAGTCAGTACCAGGCGGCGTGGTAATTCAGAGTATTTCAGAAACTGCTGATCATCAGAGATTTTTACACAGATCAGTTTCTAGAGTTACAGAGAGCCGTGGAAAAACACCCAGTGATGGTGGAAAAAAAAACTAATTTAACAAAGATCAGAGGAAAATGACCAGAAATATTTAAGCTGACAGGAAGGCTGTATTAACTCAGTCATTTATACACACAGATCGGAAAGGACGTTCTGAATGCAACCTTGAGGCGGGTGGGATACAAACAAAGTGGGATGGTCAACTGTCCAGAACCTTCACATTGTGCCACTATGGTTCCTGTTCAAATCACAACCTAGTAGTGTGTGTGTGTGTGTGTTCTAATGGCTATTTCCAGCAGGACAAATGTATTTAGCAACAAGTGAACAAAAACTTCATCTAAGCATCAGATGAATCTTACTATCCGTAGGAAATGTTGGGAAACTGAAGTATGAATGTGCAGCTGACAAAGCAATAATTAAGTCATGCAGTCATGTCAATTTGAACCAGACTGCATTACTAGCATATAGAAGAGGGTGTCATGTAACGTTAGGTCAATTTTATAACTATACAAGTCAAATTAAATACATTAATACAATGGCATAGAATAAAGACAAAACTTGATAATATAATAAAGAACCTTAATTACATTTCTAAATAATTATCTAACTATAGTTCGTAACCCTATCAACATGTACATGCAATATAACTACATAAAATATAAAACAGTATAAACATAAAACCTAAAAATAATAAAAGATCATCCACTTGGTGCTGATATTTACAATCAAAAGAGCTTTGCTAAAGAGTTTGGTCCTTGGCATTACATATCCCAGATCAAGGGTTTTAAGAAAGGCCTTTAAGATTTATGTACTTATAAATATAAGACATAATGGCTTTCAAAGTGGCTGCTTAAGCAAAGGATTCAATCAAATCTCTTCTAACCTTTTTTACTTTGTGGACGTAATAAATAAAAACGATCTACAAAAGCCTAGAAAGTGTGAGATAAAGTACAGGAAGGCACATCTTATTTGGATCGAGTTCAATACCAGCTAAACCAACTACAGATCTGAGTTCCTCTGTCTCCCTTGAACCTGTACAACCTAAATGTTATGTTTACTTTACAAGCATGAGCAAACAACAGATGTGCATGTTTGTGATTTAAACCCTTAAACTGTTAGACAGTAGTCCAGTACGTCCAATGCTGAGCCATCCCTGGCCAGTGATTCCACTTACTGTGTGACTCATGAGCATGTATAAGCAGCACCCTGTTTACAAAACTAAGAGGAACAAACGAGACATCCAGCAGGGGGCAGATCAAGACCAAAACAGAAGGGAAGGTCTGAGTAATGTAAAGCATTAAAGCCCTGCCCAGTGTGAGTAAGGAAGAAAGCTCAGCGATAGTGTCTCATTATAAGAGTACATGTACAGTTCTGGGGTAGAGGAACCAGTTAATGAACCGTACAGTCATGTAAGAGCATCTCCTACACAATAAGGCCTGTGTGGTTCCTCCAAACACCACCGTGGAGCGCTCCCGACTTCAAACAAGCTTAAAGTGATTAAGCTTTAACTCCAGATTCACGTGAATGAATAAAGTGAGAACTTTACCTCCTTATTCTTTGCAAAAGCTGAGATAACGTGCTCATGTGCAGCATAAACAAGCATCCGGTCAGCAGCAATGCATGCAATATTTACAGGAAGGGCATCGCCTGGGAAACAAAAGACAATAAGAGAGGCACAAATTCATAAATGATCCATTTATAAATACTTTTAATAAAAAGCAGTAAACTACGAGCTAAAAATTTACGCTACTTACTGACAGCAACGATTCCAAGTTTCTTTACCTGCAGGGAAAATTAAGAACAAGTTATGTCAAAGAAACTATAAACAAACCTGGGAGGAATATTCTAGATAAGTGGTCTTAAAACATTTATAAAATGGTTAGTCAATTCCAAATAAAGGCTTCCACTGAGGAAATGATTCCTGATTATGTAGGTGCATCACTGAAAGCAATAACACCTTTTTTTCTTACGTGATTTGAGACTTAGGTTCAGGTCTCATTGTAGATTTTGGGTTTTACTCTTACACCAAATGACCTAATAAAGGGGTGTGTATGGTGGTGTAATAGCAGCATATCAACATTATAATATCTGATTACAGGAGGTATTTGGGAGCAGCTGCTGCTGTTCTGTAAGTGGGCTATTTACACAAAATGAACAAAAGTATTGGGACACCTACAGATGTTATGATTCGTTTCTACAACATTTTGGACTGTGTCTGTGGGAATTTTCACTATTCATAAAGGAATATGATTTGATTGGTCAGCCAGTCCCTGAGGATCAAACAATCAAAAACATTACACAAATCAACCATAAGATTATAAACACTATGTCCCAACTCGTAATGACGACATAACATAAAAGTAGAAACTATGAAACCTAGTGTAGTCTACAACAAGCACGTGACTTTACATCCTCCGGAACACATCTGTAGCTATTTGGACAGTGTACACACACACACATTTTTAATGCCATTACACATTTAAGGCAGGTTTTAGGGTAATCCAGTGACTTACATTGTAGGTGTGGAAACATTGTCCAACAGCAGTCACCACATAGAACTCCCGGTGTTTCTTATGGAAACGCACCACGTGTGCTAGATGATTTGAGTAAAGTCCAAGAGCCTTAAA
>JAUZSU010168766.1:0-13310 GCA_034780255.1 Parotocinclus maculicauda | reverse complement strand
CTGGATACCGTGGCTCTTGATACATCACAAACCTCCCACACTAAAATGACAGGTGTTTTAGTTTCATTGTCTAACCCATATATATATAAATGAGGTTCACAAGTTGTCTCTGGAATCCTCTTCCACTTTTTCATGACGACATCACAGAGCTGGTGGATGTTAGAGACCTTGCGCTTTTCCACATTCCATTTGAGCATGCCCCACTGATGCCCAATAGGGTTTAAATATGGAGGCATGTTTGAGCTTTGTTTCCTTTCTATAGCACTGCAGTGGTCATCTTGGAGGTGCGTTTTGAGTCGCTATCATGTTGTAATACTGCCCTGTGGCCCAGTTTCCAAAGGAAGGGAATCATGTTCATTAAGTCACAGTGTCAAAGGACATGGTTCCAGTAATCCGTGTATATAGTCTGCTTAGTCACAAACTGCTTGCAGGCTATCTTGTGCATCATCTTCAGAAGAGGCTTCCTTCTGGGACAACAGCCATGCAGACCAATTTGATAGAGTGGGAGGCGTATGGTCTGAGCTCTGACAGCCCCCCACCCATCCCTTTAACCTCTGCAGCAATGCTGGCAGCACTCGTACGTCTGTTTTAAAAGCCAAGAACTGTTGGACAATCTGATCATATCCATGCCCCATCACTGTCAGTGTGTTTGGGCAGTCTTGGGTGACCATACACCCTACTGAATAGTCAATGTGTGGCACTCTCGTCCAGTTGGACAGTTCACCCCATAAATATGAAGTATATAGTATATACTTGCTACTCAGTCATGATAATTGAGTTTGCATCTCATTTGTGTTATCAAACAACTTTGTTTGGCTTTTTATTTGCTTTTCTGATTATCTTTGCTGGTCTACAGTGTCACAAAGCACCCCCATAAGATCACACTTCATACTCCATATTTTATTGTGGGAACTACACATGTAGGAACAATCTGCTGAAAAAGACATGAAGTTTGGAACCAAAAATCTCAAATTTGGACTATATCAGACCAAAGGACAGATTTCTTTCTCATGTCCATTCCTTTGTGTTCTGTGGCAAAAGCCATTCTCTTCCTCTTGTTCTTCTTCCTTAGAAGTGACAGTTGATGTTGAGGTGTGTGTGTGCCACTTGAACCCTGTGAATTATTTAGGTGCGCTTTTGTCTGGGGTGCTGTTAACTTGTGGTTTCTGAGGCTGGTAGCTCTGATTAATTGACTAACATTCATTTCTTAAAGTACTTACTGTCATTTTTCTTTATTTAGTTGAGTTCTGGTCATAATATGAATTACAATAGCTCTCAAACTTTTTAGAAAAAAGTACCCCCCATGAGTTAACAAGTAAAAAATTGGTTTTTCAAAAAGATGTGTAGATAGTTGGTAATCTGCTGTCAGAAACCACATAGCTTTATCAGGCCAGCTGCAGCAATTCAACATTTTACAAGACCCCATAGGCACAGATCAAAAATCCCTCTTTCACTATCATCTATTAAGATAATACGTTGAGTGTTTATAAACAACAGGTGATGTTGCCAGAAATAAATAATGTGGAAGACTCAAAACCTCTTCAAGCAGAGGTGACTAATTGCTGAACTATACAGTCTGGTAATGTTTACAGACAGGAAAAGAAATACTTTAGAAACTGTCAGCAGAGTTCAAGACCTCAGAACAAGACTATATTAAGAACAACAGTAATGAGAAGGTGGCATAATGCAGGCTTTGTGTCTAGAAGATGAGATAAAGAGCCATTGCTGTTTAAGAAAAATATCAATAACAGAAGGAAGTTTCTGGTAGAACATGCAAGGTTTGATTTAGAATGGTTCAGCAGAGTTGTGTGGACTGATGAATAATGATTTTGTCATTGTGATATTCCAGATAGGGATCAAATCTAGTAAGATGTGCAAAAGTGAATATTTTTGTGAATGCTACTACCATTAAGCACTGATGTAGAGGTGTCATGCTATGGTATGTTTAGCCTTTTTCAGCTTCTGGTACTGTTGATTTGAAAATCAATAAATGCTTTAAAGTTTAGTAAAATTATGCAGAATTGCAGGCTTGCTTCCCAAAGCTGAAATGCTGTTTTTGAAATGTAAACGATTGCTTGGTATTTTTTAGCAAAACATAGCTCCCTGCTTACACCAAGAAGTCGCGCATGACCTTTACTCTCCAGACCTAAACCCTATTGAGCATCTGTGGGGCATTCTTAAACGGAAGGTGAAAGAGTGCAAGGTCTCTAACATCCACCAGCTCCATGTTGTCATTTGAATTGAATTGAATTGGAAGAGGATTCTAGTGGTAACCTGTGAAGCTCTAGTGAACGCAATGCCGAAGAGATTTAGAGCTGGAAAATAATCGTGGCCAGACAAAATATTGACACTTTGGGCACAATTTAGCCATTTTTACTTAGGGGTGTACTCAGTTACGATATTAATGGCTGTGTGTAGGTTTGATCACCTACCAACCAGCAAGAATTTTGGCTCTCACAGACCTGTTATTTTTTCTTTAAGAAGCCCTCCAGTTCTACACTCATTGCTTGTATTAATTGCACGTTTGAACTAGTTGCCTGTACAAAAGACACCTGTTCACTTATATAATCGGTCACACTCTATCCTCTCCACCATGCCCAAGAACAAAAAATCTGTCCAAGGAAACGAGGGACAAAATTGTAGGCCTGCACAAGGATGGAATGGACTACAGGCCAATAGGCAAGCAGCTTGGTGACAATAAAAAAAAATTCCAATCGCGAGATTTTTAGCACTGAAGATCATGTCGTGACTGGGTCTTCCAGCATGACAATGAAAGAAGTGGCTCCGTAAGAAGCATTTCAAGGAGTGGCCTTGCCAGTCTCCAGATCTAAACCCAACGGAAAATCTTTGGATGGAGCTGAAACTCAGTGTTGCCAAGTGACAGTCACCAAACCCAAAAGATCTGGAGAAGATCTGTATGGAGAAGTGGGGCCAAATCCCTGTTGCAGTGTGTGCAAACTACAGAAAACATCTCACCTCTGTAATTGCAAACAAAGGTTTCTGTACCAAATATTATGTTCTGTTTTTCTGTGGTATCAAATACTTATTTTATGCTGTAAAATGAAAATTAAATATGTAAAAATCATACGTTGTGATTTTCTAAATTTTTTTAGATTGTGTCTCTCACAGTTAAAGTGTACCTATGATAAAAATTACTCTTCGTAGGTGGGAAAACTTGCACAATCATCAGTGTATCAAAACCTTATTTTCCTCCCTGTATATGATGACATTATTTAAAAATTGTCTGTCACGTTGCAGTTTTTGGAGGACATTTTTTCATGTCTTGTTTATTGGAGGAATAGAAGTGTTTGAAGTTTGTTTATGATAAGTGTCTGTGGTCATGATGTGTCTGAACACAGCTTAGACTATCTCAGTCTAGACCTGGTTATTGTAGGCTTTAATTATGTTTAATACATGTTTTAGACAATTAGTATTTAGCCTGCTCAGTGAGTTGCCACATACGTAGCAAGTGTGAGACCACATGCTATGGGGAACCAAGACACGTATTAGAGAGAAGGTCCACCTTTGTTATCAGCTACATTGACTCACATAAAATATATCTGTTTTTTTACATTACACATACTCACAAACCACGCACATTCCTGTAACTTCCTGCCTTAGGTTGTTTGTGGACAGGAGTTTGAGCCTCCCAAATCTCTTTGATCAGCCTTTGTTAACCAACAGTCTCAGTGGCCAAGTCTGCCTGTGTTTTCACTGAATCTTATGCTGTGCCCACATGTAGCAGGCCTCCCATTTGCTAGCTGAATAATGCTAATGGAAACCAGCTGGTGCGCTGCAGGGTTCTCAGTGAGCATTACATAGACTGTGCTTTCATTGTTCTCTATCCTCTATTATTTTTTAAAGTGGAAGGACTGCCTAACCTCCCATCAAACCTCACAAAGCTTGGTTCTGTCATCTACACCACTTTGTTAATGTAATGATGATTTAAAATTGTTTTAGAGGTTACTTCTTAAGGCTAATATATAAAATAATTTTTTTGTGTTTTAGTTGTAAAAACAAGGGCTTTACCAAGTGAAAATATTAGTATTTTGGTGCTGCTGAATCTTCAGTTTTGACTTATTTTATATAATGACACTGACTACGGCCCAAAATAAAGCTATATATTATTTTAAGGCTCCGTTTGCAAGACTTTTATGTTATTCAACAGTTCTATTCACACTAACTCTCTTGAACTTTTGGTAACACTTTAATTTGAGGGCCATAAACATCGTAAACTCAAGTAGAAGTAAAGAAGTAAACTTTAGACATGCTTAAAACTCATGTTCTACATTAAGTACTACATGAATTAATATCTTGTTCCTACATTAACTCAGTGCAGTCTTAACTGAACTCAGGACATGAGCAGAAGTAAAACCAAATAATTCAAACAAGTGATGTCAATAGGTCATTTTAATCATAATTTTGTTCAAAGGCAGTATCCACAAATCTCTGAGTCTTTGAGGACTAAAGATGGCCAGAGGATTTCAAGTTGTCATTTTAAAAATTATGTTTAAAATCAATGTTCCCTAAATAAATATTGGAAGGGATTTGCATTCCGACGAAAGGGTATTCCAGATTTTTTTTTTTAATTCGAAGAAATGGAGGTTGCGTGCCCCAGACCAAAGATGAAAATATCGGATATTACATATTTCTTATTCGCTGTAATGTTCTTTGGTCTGATTAAGCGGAATTTTGGTCAAAATAAGCGAATAACATTACTCGTATATAATATAATTTTTTTCGATACTGTAGGATTTGGTCCAAATAAGCGGCTGGTCCCATTAACCAGTGGTCCAATTAACCGGAATCGACTGTATATGGAGCACTGTTGTATTAATATGAGTATGCATAACAGTAATAACTAACATCAATGCTACTAGGCGTGTTTATAGGAGTTTGTATGTTGTGCTTATTATAGTGTTGGCCATTGTTGTGGTCAGAATAAAGCACATATTTTTTATAGAAGGAACATGATGAAAAGGTTTTACATTTATAACACTAGCAGATGACCATGTCCAAAGCTACATACAGGTACAATCCAAGTATTGTAGGGTTAACTGCCCTGCTTCAGGGCCCATCATCGGCAGACTAGACTGGCAGCTTGGTTATGGGGAGGAACCAAGCCCATAGGACCTGGCTAACTGCTGCCTAAACCTACACACTTTTGCAGATCACATATGGTACAGTTCTAATTTTAATTGTTGAGAATAGTTAAGTTATGAAGTAATTATTTCATGCTTATCGTTTGAAACGTTTTGTTGAGAACTGTAAAAGAGCCTCTCTAGACTGGAGAATTTCCCTGTTTAGTTACTTACCTGCTGATATTTGAAACATAAAATACATTTATTTAAAAGGATTCTATTAAATAAATAAATCTCTGACTGTGTATACAACAATTAAGGAGGTTTATCCAAGTCCTTCATTTATAAAATATGCACTGCACTGGGGGCAACAGGACCAAAAAAACATTGGTTTATTTGTCCATTTTCACTCAACAGATTAAAAGTTATTTATTATTTTTAGGGTGAAAAATATTCTACCTTGTTTCACACATAGTACATCAGTTTACAGGTAATATTCAAAACCTGTGAAGTGAGCTGCAGAGGGTAATTTCCTGCTGTGTGATTTCCTTTCCCCCAGGAAATGGTTGAGTATTTTAAAGACAGATAACTTCAAGGCAGGTCACTGGTGGCCCAGCAAATTAATCCAGGCAAAGGGCTGGCATAACAGAGATAACTGCTTGGTGTGACTTTTTATAAAGTGTTTTTTTTGTTTTAGCAAAGAATGAAAGGTTGCCTTTGTAATATGTGAGAGCAAATTAAAATGATATACAGTCTTATCCAAAACCAGCACGCGTACATATTGGAAAATATGCAAAGGTTTTTGGCATTGTGTCAATCAGTATTTAGTAATTTAAAGATCTACCCATAGTTCTAAAATCATATTTTAGTCTGTGTTCTCTAATCACGACTCCATAACTTTTATTTATTTTAATGTAGGTTATTAGTTTTAAGGTATTTTCACTGACTACTGGACATTTTGCTTAACAGGTGACCATGTGTTACAGTTTTCTTGGTCTTCCTAATCATGAATGGTCTGTCATTTTCATATTTTATTAAATAGTTTAACAAAACATCAGTAATAGTGCATTCAAATTTGCCCTGCAGTGGTTGTGTTGATTTCACAATTTTGTTGAAAATCAACAAAAAGTAATGTGAATAATATAATTGTAGATCATAATTTTAGATAATTACATCTACCCAATTAAAACTAAATATTGCATGATCTTAAAGCTTATGTGGACATAGGACTATACCTCTGGTTGTATAATAAACCCTTTAATCAGTTTAATTTGCCGCTACTGGGATTCCCATGTAGAGAGTAATGTGACTATTTATCGAGTGAGTTCTATGGCCCATACTATGTAGGAAACAATTATTTTTACAGAGGTATGGACTATACCAGTGCTCTGAGTCCTGCCTCAATGAGAGAGCGTGCTAGACAGCCTGACACCAGTCAGCTTTGTATTTGCTCCTTTTTCAGTTCCACATGACACCACCATTCCCTTAATTCCATTCCACTGGTTTCATTTAGCCTGAGCCAAGGAATCTGATACAATGAATGCACATAGCACGAAGGTAATCAGATCCAGTGTTATTCCATTAAGCATGCTTGCCACTCCAGCAACTATTTATAAAACAGTGAGATTTAAACATGCACATCCTTATCCAGGAGAAATATACAGTGGAAAAATCAAACAGGAGTCCTTGTGGGTCATTAGGAATACGATAAATAATGTTAGGAGTGCCGTACTTCATAAAAAATCAAATCCATGCTTCCATGTATACTTCTATCACACTTCACTTTGTGTGTGTGTGTGTGTGTGTGTGTGTGTGTGTGTGTATATATGTGTATATGTATGTGTGTGTGTGTGTGTGCTCGTGCGTGCGTGTGAGTGTGTTTGTGTGTGTATTTGCATGCACTTCAATTGACTTTCTATCCAGGGTATTTCTATCAATTTGCACTACGTGCTGCCTGTGACCCTAAATTCAATATTTCATTTTGGCTTTTTTAAGCACCCTTTACAGATAAGGATTTTTTTCTTTCCTGTTTCAAGTTTTACTGGCCAATGTCAAGGGGTCACTGTTGCATTTGGAGATGCTTTCTAAACTTTCTCTGTCATGTTTGCATGTGAAGCCTGGCCCAGGAAGGCAGTAGGGCACCACTAAAACTTGATCCCTTGTTGCAGGAGGACTAGCATATAAGGTGCCACCTGAGATGTTGGTTGTTTTCACACAAAGTGAACTCTCGTCAATTAATCCCACTGCAGATTCACCTGTGTGGTATGATGTGTTCATTTGTCCTGGTCTGTTAAAGAGGCAAAACAAAAGTTTTAACACCTTACAAAAATTACCAGGTACATCAGAAAGATACCTTAAGAATACAGATTTGCATTTCATTTTTCTCTCTCTCGCGCGCGCACACACACACGCACACATGCTTACACACGCACAAACAGGGACACTTTAGAAGCAGCAACACAGGAAAATTATAATGTCCTGTGGTTGTGATTTTATACAACCTCAAATCAATGGAACCATTTGGAAAATGCAGTTTTGTCTAGGCAGTGTTGTTAATATATGTCCATTTCTGCATTTTAGCTTTCAATACATCCCATATTATCCTGATTTGGGGTTGTAGTTCTGGAGACCCTTATTTACATTTAATGTACTTATCAACTCTGCATACATTTTTTTTTATTTCTTGGAAATCAGAATGAGCCATAACTATATTTGAGAAAAAGTCTTATCTTGAAGTTCATTAATTGCATGGGAATAAAGCTGCTGGCAAATCTGAGCACAATGTGAGTCTTTAATGACTCTACTAAAGGGGAGACATGAGATTGCTTGAGTCTTAATAAAAGTGACATTTTTCTTTTCATTTGATCTGAAATTTGTCTACGTAAAGCTAAGAAGATGTTAAGGAGATATCCTTTTTGGCTTTCATTTCTTATTGGAATTGACCTAGAGAATATTATGGATTGTGTAAGGAAACAGGAGTAACCCACTTAGACACAGGACAGTGGCCAGGCCAGGACTCAAACCTGGGTGTGTGGAGCTGTAAGACGACCACTAACCACTGCTCCACTATGACACCCATATACTGCAGTTGTTACAAATAACTTCTGGGGTTTCGAAAAACGTTGCTGCATTTTTCTCTCTCTCCAAAATATCTGCACCTTTGATGCAAATTGTGAGTCAGGTTAGTTCCTGTTAGCACCTTCATTTTAATGCTCAATCTCTTCTTTAACCCATACAAAATCAAAGACTGAGCGTTTTACGTTGCTTTTACTGGTCAAGTAGGGTTTTATTTCATACACCTTGTACAATCAACAAGTCTGCAGACTACCATAAATAAATAAAACTGCATATAATACCAGGCAGTACAACATAGTAAAATAAATACACACTACAGTATATAAAGCACGACAAGGTAATCAGTTATAAACACATAAAAGTTCTGCATTTGTTAATTGCTATTTGAATATGCATCGAAATTAACAGATGGTTCATTTTGCATACTTTGAGAAAATTAGGAGAGTTTAATTAATCTGTGATGAAATGTTTGGTTAGACAGGACCTTTAAGGGCATAGAACATCTGGGACTGGACTTCAGGATATGACTTATTGTCTCACTAAGGCAAAAAATAAATTTACATGCTTTATATTATGTAAGATTCTGCACAGTCTCTGACAAAGTGTTTATGATGTAATGCCTCTACAGCCACTTTCAATCACTAAACCCCAGCCAAGGCTTCTTCCATAAAAGGACTTGTTTCCATTATCCACCCCACCCCCAAAGTGCATACTTCTCGGGTGTTGCATGGCCTCATAGAACCAAAATCTTCCAAATCACTGAATGTAACTCTGATATTAGATCAATAAGTAATTTGGACAGGCTTCAAGTCAGAATACAGGGACTAATAATGGAAAAAGGACTTTCATTGGCTGATGTAACTGATCTCTGCCTTAATTACTCACGGGAAAGGGCAACATTGGGACATATTTTTATTTAGTACACTTAAGTATGATTTACTATGTATACTCTACTAATCAGAGTACATTTGAAATGGTCACATAAAGCAAACAAAAAGCAGTACAAGTCTTGATTCTTGCTAATCAACATGGTTTTTCTTATCTATTTGATCTATGCCAGATATGGGAATGCACTATTACTGAGCATCATATCAGACAGTTTTAGACATATTTTTTAATCCCTTTAACTGATCTGTGTTTTGCTTTGACTGTATATGCAAGCAAAATAAGATTCTTTAAAAGTCTCAGCACATTTACAGCTATTTTAGTACGACAGGGTACACATACTATGCACAGAGTAATGACTCCTGGAAGGAAACTGATTAAGTGCAGGGAAGACCAGAATATGTGCCAAAGTGTATGGTTGTATGTTGTTGAAGACTTAGGAAAGTTTTTTTGGGGTGTTATAGTTTAGGGAGGCAAAAAAGGGGGCAGAGATGGAATGAGTTTCCCGTCAGTTAGGACGATCATCCTTCCTAATGCTATATCTATATATAGTTTTATGCGGTCTGTGTGTTCTTATCTAGTTGCAGGGCTGTGAGTGACGTTTTCTCATGGGAAAAATGATGGTTGTTAGGTATTTGTTTTAAAGAGCACTTAGTTTGATTTGTTTTTAAAATGTAAACAATTATAAATGAACTCTAATGGCTAAGGAATGAGTGCCTGTATTTGATCAAGATGTGCTTTGGCCTTATGGAGAGCAATTTACACGAATGTGCTGCTCATTAGCTCTCTGGAACCAAAACAATTACAGAATTGCCTGTTGATGTGAACACATTGTTATTCATATTTCAAACTAAAAGCTTTCTTTATTCATTTCATATAGTGTACTTTATTTGTCCACTATTTTGACCACTTTATTTGTGAGCTTGTTTCAAAGCCAATTTACAGTGGCCAATTGTAAAATACATAATGAGCAGGCCTATGGTGATAGTGGGTAGGAAACTCCTTATATAATATGGTCATAATTACCTCATCATAAGGAAGACCATTGTTCAACAGATATTTCTAACATGGGCACATTCAAACAGAGATATATTCTGTTATTAATATTAATATTATTTATATTATATATTATATATATATTATATTTTATATTAATATATATTATATTAGATTATTATATATCAGTTATTAGTATTAAAAAGTTAATATTCATCACTAAATACATTTATGTGAAATAAATCAGACACCCTATGAAAACTTTATTTTTGAAAATATTTAAACTTTTGATCTTAATTTGAGCATTATCAAGATATGGAACTTATATAAACACAAGTTGTAAAATGTAATGAACAAAAAAAATGGACATTTTTGTGGGGAAAAAGTTAGATATTAATACCCCTTAAAATGTCTAAAATTAGAATCACTTGTACCACATCAGCTGCAAATGATTAGACCGTCATTACAGATGACACTGGAAAAGGCTGTTTTATTTCAACTTCAGACATTATTTGGGTTTGCTCTTAATTGTTGACGTGAGCTGCGTCAGCATATCAAGATCCAACGAGCTCTCTGAGGCCGTCAGAAAAAAAGGTTGTAGATGCATATGGCAAGAGATGAAAAGTATCTCAAAACAATTACAAATTTGCCATTTCATATAATTTATCAGTGGAGAACATTTAAAGAAACAGCCAAAATGGCTAGACCGATATATCAAGTGTCACATACGGTGGGGAAAATAAGTATTTGATACACTGCCGATTTTGCAAGTTTTCCCACCTGCAAAGAATTGAAAGATCTTTTTTTAAAGGTCATTTTTATCACAAGTTCAGGAAATCATTCTGTATGGTTTTTAAATAATTAATTTGCATTTTATTGCATAAAATAAGTATTTGATCACCTACCAAACAAAATTCTGGCTGGATATCTTCTTAGTTTTTCCTTAATGAGCCCTCCTATTCTGCACTTACCTGAATTAGTTGCACCTGTTTGAACTCCTTACCTGTATAAAAGACACCTGTCCACACAATCAATCAATCACACTTCAACCTCCCCATAAGATACTGTCTAAGGACACCTGGGACAAAATTGTAGACCTGCACAAGGATGGGATGGGCTACAGGACAATAGGTAAACAGCTTAGTGAGAAGGCAACAACGGTTGGTGCAATTCTTAGAAAATGGAAGAAACACAAGTTGACTGTCAATCTTTTTCTGTCTGGGGCTCCTTGGAAGATCTCACATCGTGAGATGATTCTGAGAAAGGTCAGGAATCAGTCAAGAGCTACATGGGAGGGACCTGGTCAATGACCTAAAGAGAGCTGGGGCCATAAACGTCTCATAAATGATCAACAGATGGAGGACTTTACTCGGAAATATGACCGTTAGTAACACACTATCCCTGCATGGATTAAAATCCTGCAGGACACACAGTGGCCCCCTGCTCACACCAAAAAATGTCCAGGCCCGTTTGAGATTCGCCAATGACCATATGGATGAACCAGACGAGGCATGGGAGAAGGTCAAGTGAGCAAATGAGACCAAAAAAGACTTTTTTTTAATGAATTCCACTCGCCGTGTTTGGAAGAAGAAGAAGGATGAGAACAACCAAGAACAACCGTCCCAACCGTGAAGTATGGAAGTGGAAACATTATACTTTGGGGTGCTTTTCTGCAAAGGAGACAGGACGACTGCACCGTATTGAAGGAAGGATGGATGGGGACATGTATCACAAGATTTTGGACAACAATCTCCTTCCCTCAGTAAAAGCATGGTCTTCCAGCATGACAATGACCCGAAACACACATCCAGGGCAGCTAAGGAGTGGCGCTGTAAGAAGTATTTTAATATCCTGGAGTGGCCTAGCCAGTCTTCAGACCTGAACTCAATAGAAAATCTTTGGAGGAAGCTCTGAAAAGCCCTGAAACCTGAAAGATCTGTATGGAGGAGTAGAAAGAATTTGAGAGATTGTGAATGGCCTAATCAAATTCAAGGGTCTACTGTATAGGTGTAATTAAGGAATTTATTCTCAATATTATTCAAATATAATTCCGGTTTATACATGGCACAAAATGTAATAGCTGTTTCTTGTGTAATTGCGTGTGTGAAGTAAGCTGAACTCAGTCATGTGAGGACAGAACAGGCAGCACACAGTATTCGAGTGAAACATGTTCTGGGTGTGCCTAGCTGACATCATTCCTACTCACTCCCCAGGATGGCTTAAAATGTTTGTTTCTCTCCATTATCTATTTGTGTTATACAAGTAGATATATAAATATGGAAATGGATGGGATTATAATAGTCGTAGTGTCATGTGTTCTTTACTCTCGCTGCAAACTTAAATTTGGACCTTTGTTTAATGGTGCTGAATGAGAATCTTGCCAACAATTAAGTGCTCTCAGAAGTGGGTGGATAGGGTCAGCTTTTTGATCTGTGTCATTACCCAGACTTCAGGTTTTTAGCTATAGCATTAACTGTTAAAGACGGGTTTAATCACTAGCTGAATATTAGTGAATGCTTTTACAATTCAAAACAGAAACAGTGAGTGTAAACAGAACCCGCTCCAGCTAAATATGAAGCAAAAGTAAGTGTGTAACATCATAATGTCCTGCTGGTCTATGCTCTAGTGTGGCATGTCATGAACAGTTGTTGGGAGGTTTGTTCCACTCTGAAAAAAGAAAGCTGTTAACACAGATAACCTCTCTGCCCCAGCTTAGCTCTAAAATGAGAAAAGGTGTGGTGGAGCCAGGAAGTATTAATATCTATCTAACAAAAACTTAAATAAACTAATAATAAAGAAGAGTAAGCTGTATTCCAACTGTTGTTTTAAATTAAACTCAAATTTTCCTGTTTTTGTTTTGACATGAAATAGCTGAACAGATTTGACCAATTTGATTAGTAGTTGTCTTCAAAACTCAGTTTTTACTCAGATATTTACATTTAGCAGAAGCCCGTATCCAGAGTGGCGTACAATTAATACAGTACAATTAATAAACCAAGCAATTGTGGGTTAAGGGCCTTGCTCAGGGACGCAACTTTGACAGAGGTGGGATTTGACCCTTGGGACTTCTGATCCATAGTCCAATACCTTAACCACTAGGCTACCACAGTCCCCACTTCTTTACTGGTATGTTAAAATTCTTATATCTAATAACTATTTCTGCTATTACTGTGTCAGCTCTGCCGAATGTAAATATAGTCGAATCCGGTTAATTGGACCACCGGTTAATGGGACCAGCCGCTTATTCGGACCAAATCCTAAAGTACCGAAACA
>JAUZSU010168755.1:0-13311 GCA_034780255.1 Parotocinclus maculicauda | reverse complement strand
TAATAAATAACTATATATATATATATATATATATATATAGCAATTATATATACACATTAAATAAATGCATAATTAATGAAGCAGCTCAGGTAGCTTATAGGTAAAAGCCAATGACGGTTGCATTAAACACCTTGAGTGAAACTACACGTCACTTACAGTTGTGTTTTAGGATAAAATGTTACGTAGGGGCTTTGTTAAGAGACATTGTCATAAACCTTTAAATGTTCCCTTAAGACTAGTCACTTATGCTATCCCTTAAAACCGTTGCATAAAGCTTCCTAATTGTAAATTCTTTTACAGTTACTTAAAGGACGCAAAACCTCAATTTAACTCTCAGCAAAAAGAGAATACTGATCAGTGTTAGAAAGGTTTATAAAAATGAAGATTTGTTTCTTCCTTGAATAATGTATGTATGTATTAAAATTATTAATAATAATTAATAATATACTACTATTGCTTTTATTTATGTTGTCCATATTACGTTCGGGTTTTTTTTTTGTTTGTTTTCACCATTCTTTTCCTTTTTTGCTCTCTTTTGCTTACGAGTCGCCATCATGGAAACAGTGAAACTTTACAGAACAAAATAAATCCTTCGTTTTTCCTTAGTAAAGTGAAATACCCGAGGGATTTTATGCAACACTTGCCTTGGGAAAATCTTCCCATGAGGTTTATGCTTAAGGGAAAAAACTTGGTGTTTTGTGCAACCAGGCACAGCTGCTGAAAACATTAGTTCCTGAGGGTTAGGTTTCAAATTCCTTGTGAGGCTTGCCATGTTAAGGTCAGTTGGTGGGTTTACAGTGATGGAGCGTCAAATTGTATTGTACTTCCTCGTTGAGTAGATAAACCAATCTATTCTACTCAAAGAAGCTTCAACCCTGTGGCTTAAGCTTGTTTTATCCTCACTCCGTTTTTCATATTACAGCACAGTACAAAAAAAAACAAAAACTTCAGAACTCATTAATTTCCTCAACACAGCCACACTGAAAGCTTCCTCCTTTAACAAGGATGTTCTTATTAATGAGGAACTGAACAGCATAGAGGTGATGGATTACAGTTGGTTATATATACATGCACAAACACACCCATTGTTGTTGGCACAGAGTTTTCAACCTTTGTTGTGGAATTAGGGCATTTGGTAAGGATGTGTTCAGTGGTAACGGGCATCTTGCAAAGTTTACTAAATGAGAGTGGGCGAGGCAGGAAAGGCCTATATGGCATCTGATGCAAGCAGTTTGTTCATATTGCTCCTTTTGGGGCCAGGCTGTATATTGTAATATTTTGTATAGCACGTTGTAAAGTTTCTTGTCTGAGACTTCCATTTATCTCACCAGATCTTTTAAATATATTTTTAACTCGACTGTTGGATGTTGCAGTTCTGAGGTTATCCTGGTAAATTTCGGTTTCCCTCAAGTGTACAATATCCTGGTATCCAGAAGAGCCTAATATTTATGTTTTTGTTACTGAGATCAGTTAATAATTTGTGCTGAGGAGATGGGGGTTTGGTGAAGGACAGAAACGTTACAAATTGTTTCTAAATACTAGCTTGTGACATGCAGTGTCCAATTAATAGCCATCAATAACCGTCAAGAACAGAAAAGTGGTACTCAAGAATGAAGCTGGCACTGTGGATAATGGGAAAACATGTCTTGTCACAATCAATGCTGGACCAATTATCCATTTTCAGAATACCAGTTGAAACCTGCAGAAGGGAATGCATCGTGGGAGATACCGTGGCCCTTTAGTGCCTAACTCACAGGGATCATTTATGAAGACAACACACATGCAAAGTGTGGTAAAGAGACAGGGAGTAAGAGAGGGAGATAACAGCTGGTGGTTTTAAAAGTGTATTCCCTACTGTAACAGTCCTAAAGCTCCAGGGCTAAAGCATTGTGCAAAAGGGAGGAGGGGTACAATATTGGACGAGGTAGGACGAACAGAAGGAGACAATGGAAACGAATAAGACAATAAAGCCCTTCTAGTCCATTTATCACTTTCTCCTCATTTGGCACTGAAATGTTGAGGGGGAGTAAAGAAAAACAAATGAAATAGAAGGGCAATGTAAGCGTTAAGGGGTCAACACAGGTCATGGGCTGCCAATCTCAAAATAATAACCCGCCCACAGATACCAACAAATAAGGCATAATGGTTTAATAATAACAACAACAGAACAAGACACCAGACAGCAAAAGTAGCAAACGGCTGCTTTTTATGTGGAAATATATAGCCTGAGATTGGGAAAAAAAAGTGTTAGAATATCTCAGCACCATGTCAAAAAATCAGACGTACCTTCTGCAGCTCAGGAGCTGCCCCAAAACCCATCAGTTTGGCTGCTAGCTCTGAAGGCTGCGTAAGAGAGAGTGCCAAAAGTTATACAAAAATTTAGGGTGACCTCAGAGACGGAGGTCACCAACATCAGAATGAAACCCCACTCTCCTTGTAAAGCAGACAAACAGTGACAGACAAAAAGGGGAAGGTTCTGTGTTCTGTTAACAAAGTAACAGAGTGCAGTAGATTACATTCAAGTCGTCATGGACTACAATAATTTTATTTGTCACACACATGTAGCGCATGTTATTGTCAGTCTGCCATATACATATTTTAATATATACATTATTGGTATACATTTAACTCCCAAAAACTGTTGTTGATCTGGAACAGACTCACTGGCTTTTGGAATATGTTTTAACCACAAAATTGGGACTTAACTGTCAATAGCATGCAAAATATATACTAGACAAGATCTGTCTGTATTGCCTTCTGAAACATAGGCAAACTTTTTGAGAAAGTTTAAACTCATTAAATGGATGAATAAATTAGGTTTACAGCTAAGTATAATATTGTTCACACAAATTAGGGGAGATTTTATTTTGAAATGTCCCCTAATTGTTGAGAGCAGTGTATTTCCTACATTTGAAACATCATGTATAACTGATCAATTTATTAGGCACATTTTCTGGTCTCTACACATTGACAGTTTCATTAGTTCTACGTACCATATAAGCCATATGTGCCAATAAAATTTTCTAAATTAAATAGCCCCTATTTTTTGTGAGCAGTATAGTTGCACTGTGTACAATGATAGACTGATCTGTTTCTCTACATACTTTGTTTGTCCACTTTAATGTTCAGGACCAGCACAATCGGGTACCATTTGGGAGGTGGATCATCAGTGCTTTTTTTTTTGTTTGTTTTTTTTAAATACAGTCGATTCCGGTAAATAGGACCACCGGTTAACGAAACCAGCTGCTTATTCTGACCAAATCCTAAAGTACCGAAACAAATCCTATTAAACACGTGTCATTACATTCGATTATTTGAACCAAAATTCCACTTAATAGGACCAAAGAACGTGTACAGTATGTAATTTCCATGAAGAAACTCTCCGTCTCTGGCATCATTACCCGAAAACTCCAGAGTTTCTCCCCACCTACAAACAAGCCACAAGTGTGACAACTGCTTCTTGCTGTGTGACAACATATTTACAAAACTTTCAAATACAAATGGAGTTGGTTTAGATAGTGAGGTATGCCCTCCTGTACAGTGCTCTTTGTTTCTGAAATACAGTTGTTTTTCTTAGTGATCGCGCATTTCCCAAACTTGTTCGTGGTCCTCTGTGCATCTCTTTTACAAATCTACTCCAATAACTTTAATAACACTTTTCTTCTCATAATGGCACATTTAAGATTCTACTGCATGTTGGTGTCTGTTCTGGCTCTGAATTAATAGCGTGGCCTTCAACTTGCATAATTTTCTACTTAACCTGAATCAGCTAAGACGCACTTTCATGTTTGCATGAAAGTTCTGCACTGAAACTCTGAGGCTACCTAAAAGAGTTCACGGAAAAAATGTTCCAAAATTCACAGCTAACATTACGTAACCACAGTAACAGATTTTCTTGATGCTTAAAAACGGGTTTTGGTCCTGACCTTGGGGCTTCAGGTTAGTTTAAGCATAACCCAAACCAAAAGGGCATTTCTGAAACCTGGTTCAATCATGTGCCCTATGATGGATTGACGGTTGTCAATTGTCTCGGTTTGTTCCTGCCCTTGCGCCCAGAGTTGCCAGGATGAATTGATGAATGGTTCAATTATCAGCCTTGACTAAACTTGTTTGCAACAGTGGTTCAAGTTTCTGTACATATAAAAAAAATGTGTGTTTGGTCATTTGTGACAGGAGCAAGGCTATATTTGTCAATGTATGATGTGTGTGTATTATACTAAACTGTATCAACACCACTAATCATTTCACAAATACTATACAGATTCAATGCACAGAGGCACAGTGTTAAACATTTAAACATCATAGCCATATTTAAAAGAGCTGATCTAAGGGAAGACATGCCAGACTGTCTTAAAGTATATTATAACAGACCTTTAAAGGTTAAATGATCAGAAGTACATGGTGATTGTGGGTGTACGTACCAGCAAGTTGGCTCCTGACTGGAAGAGGTTGTAGGGGTAGAGGATCCTTTCGTAGTGGCCACGCAGATGTGAGCCCACTGCCTTGCCAGGAGCAAAGCCCATAGTCATGGCTATCTTTGTCCATCTTCTCTCCCTGCAGACTATATCAAATCCTCCATCTTCTGCAACAAGCTAAAGACATGACACAGAGAACGAGAGAGTCAGATATAGGCTTGCTCTAATGTAAGTGCTAACCTCTCCAAAAAAAGCAAAATTAGGGACCGGAAGGTCTGTGTTTAAGATCTGCCCATGCTTGGCTGGGAAAACTTTACCTTGTGGAGTTGGTACAGGTCTAAAATCTTGCGCTCTACGTGAGGAATTTTGAGTGTGCATCCCTGAAGTTCCCAGAATTTAGCAATCTGGTCCAGAAAGTTGAGTTTGACCCGGGTCTGTGCCTGGAAATGAAACAAGAAGACAAGACTGGATGATGAGGGTGTGATGACAACGCAGTAGAAAGTCAAAAGACAAGAATTCTCTACTAAATGAATGCCAAAGGATAATGATTAACCAGTTTCTTTCTGGCTGTACCATGCATTTACCAATATTATGGAGGCTTGAAAAGAACAACATTCTGCTGACTGAGACTTTCTAATTGAAGATAAACTCTCACCAAGACTCCTGAGGACGTTTATAACAAAGACTTAAACCACTAGACCCCTGGAGCAGACTGCCGAAGTTGCAAAACCGCCCACCCAACACAACAGAATCATTTACCTCCAATTCATTAAGTCTCTGGATCCGAGGAGTGAAGTGAAGTCTGTCGACGTCACATGCAAATGGAGGCTGCCAATCCTAAACACACACAAATAAGAGCAGGGTTAACAAAACCTGAACACAAACTGTATTGAAAGTTTATCTTACACACACCAGCCATGTTTCGTTTCTCTGCCATTTTAGTTCGGCTTTTTAAATTATTTAGTGGGAACACCACACACTCTCACACACTCTCACACACTCTCACGCACTCTCACGCACTCTCACGCACTCTCACGCACTCTCTCGCACTCTCTCGCACTCTCTCGCACTCTCTCGCACTCTCTCACACTCTCTCACACTCTCTCACACTCTCTCACACTCTCTCACACTCTCTCACACTCTCTCACACACACACACACACACACAATTACCAAAAATGAATCCAAGATTTTTGTTCAATACAGATCTGCTACACTACTCACAATTAGTACAAGAACTACAAATTTGCTTGTATTACAGGTTTGTGCCATTTCACAACCACATTACATTCTGTGAATCGGGATGCTGACTAAAACAGATGCTGACCAGACATTTTAAACATAGGGTTTTCAGGCTACTGTAATGTAAATATATTTTACTTTCTTGCAAAAAGTCACTAAACACTACAACCGAATTAGAAAACTCTAGACCTTAGGAGTTCAACCAAAGGTAATGAGCTTTAAAGTGAATTAGAAACATCTGCTGCTCCTAAACTCCAGCCTCTGCCCGTGAATCCACGGCGTTGATAGGTTTGTGACCAGCTGAGTAAAACAAGCAAAACATACTACACTAGAGTGCAGCAAAATAATAATAATAATATACTGCCAGTACATGTCTTTGATAATTATTAAGAAAATATGGCAATTATGAGTTCAGTACAGTGTTGTATACTGTACCATCATGTGTTGGGCAGCCATTTGGAGTCAGTTAAGCGCTACAATCTTTAAGCTATACAACCCGTCACTCTCCATAGGTTTCAGCTACTGGTATAGTGAGCAAAATGTCAGAGTTAGGACACATGCCATGAATCCCTGCAGTGAATGGATATAACTTAAGCAACTCCTTCATACTAGAGGTCAGAGCAGAATGGGTAGCCTGGTTCAAACTGACAGAAAGGCAACTAACTCAAATCTCAAACCTTGAAGCATATGGGCTTCAGCAGCAGAAGACAACATGGGTGCCACTGGTCAGCTAAGAACAGGCAACCGAGGTTACAATTTTCATCTCAAACTGGTTTTGTGGCACCACGAGGAGTTCACTGTACTCAAATAGAGCACCTTTTGGAGGTGGTTGAACAGAAGAACCTTGTTAAATCTATTCCATGATGAATAAAAGACAGTTCTGAAGGGAAATGGGTCTTTAACCAGTACTAGCAATGCATAGCTAATAAAAAAGACCAGTGAGTGTAGCTTGTATTTGTACATGTTCATATGTTATACTAGTCTGTTTTTTAACACAACTAAAGGAAATATATTATGTTTATTATCCCATTTCCTTCACTATGGGACCCCCCCAAGCATCAAGGCCTAATGCAGTAGCACGTCTCCAAACCACGACTATGTATATATAACATATTATAACCCCAGAATACAGGTCTACAATCTAATAATGGCCTCTGGTCATGCCACAGACAGAGCATTGCCGCTCACATTAATATATATAGTGCATAGTTGAATCCCATTTTGTGAATTTCAATGCATTAATTAATAGCACTTTTGTAAGTCGTTCTGGATAAGAGCGTCTGCTAAATACTGTAAATGTAAATATGCATGTACTGCTGTTCTTTTAAAACTACACATAGCTCGTTTGGTTTAACCTGTAAAAAGAGCAAGGGAGAAGCAACAAGATTTAAATGATTTGCTATAATCTGAAACTAGGCAAGTCACCCCACCCCCACCCCAAGTTGAGACGAAATATACACCACTGGATTATGCTATAGGAGTATGTGGTGTTTTAGTATTATTTTTTTATTGATAGACAACTATTTGAGAGTTATTAGGCACACGTGACACACACAGTATGTCCACTTTTCCTGTTTTGTAAGCCAAATTCAAATTTAGAGTATCAGAGAATGACATTTACATAACAAATAACTGCCAAACTCTGATCAGGATTACTAGTGGGTAAGAAAAAATAACCCAAACAAAAATCCCCACATTCTGTGGGCACCACGAGAAGTTTATCACTTCTGTGTGTTACCTCTACAGCTTTCATTTTATAGACCGTGTACAACATATTCAGTCTCTGCCTTCTCTTAAGCAAATGTGCCTAGCCCATTTAATGGCCCGCCACAGACCTTCAACATGCTTCAGGTTTACAGCTGCTGTTTTTTTGCACCAAGAAATCCTTTTATGATTGTTGTAAGATACATGTAAAGGTTTGTGTGTCACTGCCTAAATACTTAGTGGGAAAGCCTATACTCAGCTTGACAGTGTTAATTGTATCTTCTATTATACATAGATATTACACTGCTCACAAAAATTAGGGGATATTTAATTACCGGATACTTCGTTTTGAAGTGTCTTCTAATTGTTGTGAGCAGTATGTTATCTACTACTATCATACTACTATGACAGCGGATGACGTATTTTCAAAGAAATACTTCACAATACTTTAATGGCTGCAATTATTTTAGAGCGTTACACCCAGTCTAATTTTATCAGCAGTGATTCACTTCTTTGAAATGAATAGTTTTTAAGTAAGCATTGCTGCCCATCTGTACACCTTTGCTCATTTTACACTGATAACTCTTGAGGGCAATTCTTTTACGCCAGTTGATTTTCTCTTATGACCTTATGTTGCAATAGGCCCCTCTTCCACCATTTCAGCCTGCATGTGTTAAAGCTTACTGTTATTCAACCCGTGGGGAGGGTTCACTAGTAAGTGAACCAAATGGCTCTCAGGGTTACAAGGGTATCCAAAACAGTAATAAACGAGATTAGGAGTGTGAAAGCCACTCCAGTGGTGCAGGGGTAAGTCGGTGGACCAACGTCACTTTCACAGTGCCAGTGGTGCCTCCCAGCCAGGTCAAATACGACTCTGGATGATGAGACAGTACATCTCAGCCCCTGCACCACCCTCACAATAGGTTAAATAATGCCAGAGTGCCTAAGCCCAGTCAATTCTGTTATTTCTAGATACCAGGACAAACAGCAGGGAAGGGGGGTATGAAAAGAGACTGTCCACCTTTCTGGAGAATAAAGATCATGCAAATACAGTCAAATTAAATGTGAACCAACAGGTTAGTCTTGATAGTCAGCTTTACCCTGAGTTAGCTTATACTACATTTGGGTTATTAAGAAGTTGAGCATAATACAAATTAAACATATATGGAAAGTAAATAGTTTAGATTTCATCCACTTGAATGCAAACTACAAAGTAAATTCAACACAAACACTAACAAAAGCACCAATTAAATTAAGCCATATTAACCCCAAAATAAATCCAATTTAAAAATCCCATTTAAACTGATAAAGAAAAAAGTAGTGCTATTTTTGAAAGCGCCATCATATAGACTAGCTGCTCTACTTTCAAAAACTGTGTACTTTAAGACTAAACACATATCAATGCATGTCTGTTGCTGTAACCACGTAGGTGAGCTATCTACAAAACCACTTCCTCTGCCAAAGCATGAACCATATCACCCACTTATAAACTGTAGATAGGGAAAAAACGGACAACAAGTCTTTCTGCTCTCTCTCTCGCACACACCTACAGTTACTGGATTAAACTAAGTCTATTTTTTCCTTATTTCAGAAAGGCCGGTATAACATAAAAGGATGTTTCCATCTCACGACTCCTTGTAACTATGGAAGGTATTTTCACCCAGTGGTTTCCACACCACAGAGCTTACATTTATCCACATCTTCAACTGCCCGTGTTTGTATTTTTTTCCAAAGATGGAGCAACAACGAGCAGTTTAATACCTCATAGCATATGAAGAGCACAATGTGACAATCAAAATGGTAAAATACTGAAAACTATGGCTTGTTTCCACAGTATACACACACCTTACTACGAAAATACAATCCCATTCCAATAGAACACAACTGTCCTACCTCGTCTTTTTACATGAGGAAACCTAAAATTAAACACTGATAGTCATTTTGAATTGCTCTCTCAAAAAAAGTTATTTACAGGAATTCTAAAACTATGTTTGCAGTTTGGGTTACATCATTTAAAAAAAGTTATGCAGGTGGCTTCATATTATAACCCACTTTGCTTTAGTCATGCTTTTACAATACTCAGAGCATCATTTTGCTAACTGAAAACACCATCATTTTAGTCTAATCTATACTGCTCACAACAATTAGGGGATATTTCATTATTTTTTTTCTGAGCATCTGATACAGACCTACTGCCTAAAAGATACCTAACAATGTAGCCTACATCTTGCAACCATCGATTAAGTAACAACAGCCTGTGGACTATACCAGTAACAATGGGGTTTGCCAACTGCTAAGAAGAAATAAACAAAACTGATTCTGCACAGATTATTTTAAATTGGCCAGAGACCATTGAAAACATCAAACAAAACTCCACATCCATATTTGCACACTGTGTAGCTAGCCACTGAGTTGATCCATTTTCTGCCAATGGGGGAGATTGGATCTCTTTGTGTGGCTCATGTTGGGTGTATCATGTTTCATGGGCTTCTATTTTCTTTTATGGGGATCTAGCATTTGTTGGGCTCAAAAAGAAATATTATGTGTAAACAATGGCCCTGTCACATTTTTAGGAGGTTATGAGTGGCATCAAGCGAGTACAGAAAATATCTACTTTCTCGTCATAGTGAAAAGGACAAAGTCAAGATGTGGAAGACTATTGAAAATGGTGTCTATTTGTCGACTTTTCTATTTGAAAACTGTATCTATAATGAAGACTTTTGTGTGCCCATTTTGGGTCAGAAACTCTTAGGTTGCCATTAAATCTCACAGCATGTAAAGTTAATGTTAATCTGGTAATGTAAAAGGTAATGTTTGTGTGTACACAGCGCTCATAAAGTATATCACCACCGCAAAGCATAGAAAAACAGTTTATAATATTAATACATCTCGTAGTTTCAGTTTGCAACCAAACGATCAGAAGCCATCAATATCAAACAATAAGACCCAACAAAATGTCCACCTACACGTACGTATTCGTGCCAATACGCAATTAGAGTACAAGGAAACCCTAGCTGAAGAACTTCTGGATGGTCCAGGTCAAGTTAGGACCACTTTGTTATTAAGCTGAAGTCGCTGCACAACAGTTGTGGCACAGACCCACAAAATGGCCAGATGGTAGTATAGTGACTCCACAAAGGCAACATGGAGGATACGAGAAATGAACGCGGCCTGGTCGGTAGATTCACGTTTAAAAAAAACAGATCAGCCTTTGCACCGGGTGATGGAAATGGTACAATATAATTCGCCAGTTGGAATTGAAAACGTTTTAAAAACCCACGATGATTACGCCATTTTGTGAGACGTTTACGTGGCCTAAGAGAGCAAGTTATAAAGCGTAACGTGTGATTAAAAAGCAGTGTTTGTATTCTACACGATAAGACTCACATACTGTTTGTATAATTACCAATTAGTAAGAAGTATACTAAAACGCTTTCGTCTTTTGCCAAGACGTTTGCCTTATTTCGGCATTATGGCACTAATTCACAAGAATAGCCTGTTTGTTTCTTTCACTTTATAATGGAGCCAAATGAAAGCGTGAGGCACGTCACGTAGCCCGGTTTGTGTAGCACGATGTGTGCGTGTGCATTATTTATCACATTTAATCACCATAAACTAGTGCGAATTTATGGGCCTTTACATAGACTGATGGTTTTCTTTAAGATCCCAGTGACGGAAATGGCGGAGATATGTACAGATTGTGTAGCCTATATCCTTCCAAACACAAACGCACGATCCATTTTCACTCTTTTTTGTTAATAAGAGGCAGATGTTTTGCAAACAGTCGTAATTAGACCCAGTATGTGACGTACAATGACCACCAGTAGACTATTGGTGAGGTTTGCGTAATGCTTTTATGCAGATCTTATGTAGCCAAGTAAACGTTGCAGTGGTCCAACGGCAAAATACGTCTCAGTTCGAGTTAACCAGTTATTTTGTTTTCTAAAGCTTTGTGTCATTACGCCGTTCAAATTCAATGTCACATTGGTGCAACTCGCCATGTGGCCTTTCTCCAGCGAGCGTCCACAATTTTTGAACACGGTAAAAAAAAAAGTGCTCGTTTTTCCAAGCAGCTATAATTAGGAGGATTTGATTTAACAAAAAATAACAATGACTTCGACACGACATAAATGCAGCTAGCTATGATGTTTGTAATATTTCGGACACATTGTGATATTGGTGGGCAAAGTCAAAAAGTTGTAATGTTTATATAGATTTCAGACTTGGTGAAATATTAAGATGTTTGTATCTTGTTAAATAGAAAATGAGTTGCGCACATAAATACTAGCCATTCTACCTTTGGCTTCCTCCCTTCCTTGTCTAACGTTAGCTAACACCCAATAACTCACATTGCTCCCACCTGGCAACATACACATAAAGGTTACAAACAAACTAATGTTAACCTCTGGAACTGAAATTTGGAAGTGGGGGTAGCCTATTCTCCATCCCAATCGGCATACTGATAATGTAAAGAATAGTATTTGAAACCGGTACACCCTGTGATTGTATTGTTACTGTTGTTACATGCCATGTTGTAGGTACTATCGAGTTTGTCTTTACCTACAACACGGTGATGTACCTATTCATTCTCGCGCATGTCGACTTAACAAAACTTGATGGCTGCATATTAGACCTATTTAAACTGCAAAACCTATTGAGTTATACATCAGGTCTGCTCAACGTCAGCGAAGTCGATCCGAACAGGCACACAAAGCAATACAGTTGGCTTAGCTAGTACTGTCACTACGGCGCCATGTTGAATTTCCCTTTAAACAGAGATCGCTGTGGATTTGATGAGGAAACGCTGAACGCGGTGGTTACAGAGGTGAGTTGAACAATTTCGTCAACACTCACCGGCGGCGGTCGGATTTTGCAGATGCCAGTTTTCTCCCCGATCGGTCGTATCTTATTAAAAAAGGCGAACGGATCTGCGAATTCTTCCCAGCTGGGCTCGAAGACCGGACACTCCGGAGGCGGCTTAAACTCGTCCGGACGAGGCTGACTCATTCTCGAGGTCCGGATCCAGAGAGCGACGGGTCACTCGGTCGGGACAGACAGCTGTTCGGATCGCACACTACAATCAATCCCTCTTCCTGACTCCCACTCACCCGAACAATTAGTATCAACACAGGCTGCCTCAGTCTCTCTCACACGCAGTGAAACGGTGGCTCTTAGGCAGTCACTACATCCGCCCGAAAAAGTAGATACCCAGAGGCACGAGCAGAGCTTGTACACCTTTACCTGGCTCCAAACGTCACACTTTAATCAGATTTACCAAATTGATTTACATTACACAACGTAGAATTGTACATATTTAACTTAATAAATATATCCTTAACTTTAACAAGATCTTTAATTGCTACCCCTGCATGTGGATTAGCATTCAGTCACAGCACATGCTATCTCACACATACACACACACATATATATATATATATATATATACACACACACACACACACTAGGGCTAACAGCATAACACAGGATATCACAGGATAACACACTTATTGTCATTGCTTCTTTTTGAAGCAACTTCACATGCATCAATAACTTCCACCAGAACCTCCAAAAAACATGCGATGATGGGTCTGGTGGTGAGAAATCGGAACAAATAGAGGACAGTATGAATACACCTGAGTTTTTTTAAGTTTAAGTGTTAAGTGTAATAACAGCCTTACCCCTATCATGTCTGATAAATAAAATAAAGCATAAGAAGATGCTGAATTCCCCCTCACTACCCTTGGCTGCTCCCATTAGTGGTTACCACAGCAGATCGCTCTGGTCCACATATACAGTGGAATATATACACTTGGTACTGTGGTGTTCAAGTGGTTAAGGTACTGGACGGTCCATGGTTTTAATCCCAGCTCCGCCACAGTTGGGTCCCTGAGCAAGGCCTTTAACCCATAAATGCTCGAACTGTAAGACTGTATTCATTGTAAGTTTCTCTG
>JAUZSU010168745.1:0-13311 GCA_034780255.1 Parotocinclus maculicauda | reverse complement strand
CAGAAACTACTAAAAGAATGTTAATTGATTTGATACTGAATGTGAAGAGCAGTAACTGTTTTTTCCTGTGAGACAGAATTGAATGCATATTTTATTGAAGTATGTAAAGAAATTACTGTTTGAATAGATCCTTGATATTCAATAATGATAGAAAAAAGACAATAATGAGGTGGAGACTGAGATTGAGGCTCGAGTACTACAGCACTAACTATAACCTTCCAAAATATCCCAAAGCAGAGCAGAATTCTGTTTAGCTATGCCTTTCAATTTCTCCAAGTAAGTGCACTGCTCTGTGAGCAGTTAGCAGCCTGTGGTGTGAACTGTGGTGGTGCAGTGGTTAAGGTAATCATGCTACTGACCAGAAGGTCCAGAGTTAAAGCCCCAGCACTGACAAGCTGCCACTGGTGGGCCCTTGAGCAAGACCCTTATCCCACAATTGCTGGGATTTTACATAGCAAGATTGTATCAGCGGTGAATCGCTCTAGATAAGATCATCTGCCAAATGCTAGAAATCTAAATGTAAGCACGTTTTCATTCATTTTTCATTTCTTTTTCACAGAGAGGTTCAGAACCTATATGACAAATGTATCTCTGACACATTACTGTATCATAGAATTTTCTTGTGAATATACCCTTTACATTTACGGTAGCATAAAAGCCTATGGCCAGTCACAGAGCGCAATGTGCTCGATAAAACATCTTATAGTTGTAATTTACATGTATGTTACATACGAAGCTACTGCGGAACAACATGTATAAAAAGAGACCACCACATGTACCAATTAGTAGGTATACGGTAATTCATTAAATATATCAAAATGGTCCCAAAATAAGTAAGTTATTCCAATAACCAGAGAAAAGTAAAGCAATTACGTAGGACAATGTGGCAGGGCCTAGTCGAGAGCTTCTAACCACACTAGCATGCCATGAATTGACAGCTGCTACTGGGAAGCAGAATAAATTGCATGCAAAAATATTGTTCTTCATTTTTTTAACAATAGGGAAGCATTAATTAGCCACCCTTTCCATGTTTTCACCCTTTATTATGTGTACTTTGGTGATTCTAACTTCAATGCACATTAGTGACAGCAGTGTGCTTGGTACGTTGCCATGTACACAGCACATATTGGCTCATATGCAAGCTTTATAAAAAATAACACCTAAGGTTTTTTGGCTACAATGCAGACTAATTGTACCAGGCAAGAAGTGATTATGAGTGAAATACATGATTGTGTACAAAACGTGTGTGTATTTTAAACAATGTTGGATGGATAAAAGAAAATCGATCCTGAACGTCTATCTTTGCATTAGCAAACGGTTGAGTACATTACAGTACAATTAGCCACAATGTTTGTTTTCTACTTTCTTGGTCACTTACCAGTCGATATTGTCCAACTGTATTATATTCCAGGATGAGTACAGTCATTCAATTGCTCGCTAACACAACAAAGCGCATAACTGAAAATTGTTATTGGGGTTTCAGGATCTGACAGTGCATTCACCTTGACCAACCAGTCTGTCAGACCCCTTTGCAGAAGCCACTGATTTTAAACCATTATTTAACACCACCCTGCTGGCTAGACAGGCAGGCCATTACGCTTTCAAATCCATGCCAATTTAGAGTGACCGAACGACCTAACACGCATGTTTTTGAACTGTGGGAGGTAAACCCACGCAGACACAGGAAGTACCCAGGCTGGGATTGAACCAAGGACCTTCTTGTTGTGAGACAGGTGCTACCTACTAAGCCACCGTGCAGCCAATGACAGTGCATAGATTTATTTTACATCACCATGATTCCACCATTGAGGAAGAGGAGGCTTGATAGTGGGGTACAACAGAGATACTACTGGGATAATTCGACTCAGCCATGTTGTGACCTAGTGGTTAAGGTACTGGACTATGAACCAGATGGTCCAGGGTTCAAATCCCACCTCTTCCGCAGTCCCTGAGCAAGACCCTTGACTCACAACTTCTTGGAATGTAAGACTGTATGAATTGTAAGTGGATAAGGGCGTCTGGTAAAAGACGTAAATGTAAATGCAAATGGTATCCCATTTAGGGTATGTGTTCATTCACACCCTGTGAATACTGAGAAAGAAACATTTGACCTATTAACCATTGATCCATTATACCTCCAATTATACCCCTCTGTAACAATAAATGGTTACACACTCTCTAACTTCCAACCAGGTACAGGAACAGCAACACACATCCTATTAATGAATAGGTTAGCTACACCATGGGCGGTGTGCCAGTCCATCACCTTAGCTGCACCACTGAACATTCATGTCTAGGATTCAATCTCAGGTCCTCAAGAACTACGATTTCCAGCAGCTGGCTCTTACCTTTGTGCCATCGGAGCTACCATAACTAATATAAACTTGCCAAATGTGTTTTATGTTCAAGTTTTTCTTTTAACTGGTGGCTCATACAAGTAAATGGTACACACAATCAATCACTTTCTAATTGTCCACAGGGTCGTGGAACAGCCCGTGCCTAGCCAGTGGCAAGGGCGCCAATCCACTGTAGGGCACTAAAGCCACTTTTAGCATAATAAGTTAACCTATAGCAAGTCTTTGGACTGTAAGAGGAAGCCAGTGTACCAGTAATAAACTCACACAGACATGGGGAGGACATTAAAACTCCTCATGATAGGGATCAAGACTCGTCGACCTGGGACAGGACATGCTTGCTGTGAGGTGACAGTACTACATTTACATTTACATTTACAGCATTTAGCAGACGCCCTTATCCAGAGCGACTTACAACTCATACAGTCTTACAATCCAAGCAATTGTGGGTTAAGGGCCTTATCAAGGGCCCAACTGTGGCAGCTTGTCAGAGCATGATCAGTACCTTAAGCGATAGGCTATCACACTCACATCTACTATCTAACGAGCCACCTGTAATTGCTACATGTAATGTAATACTCATCTAGAATAAAATAGAATTTGATTTATTGTGCAAAAGTCTTAGACCACCTTAGATTTGTTGTTTTAGCCATGGTATAATTATCATATTTAACCTATTTTAGTTTTTTAATACTACCGTACATGCAAATGTCCTGTATTTCTGTTTGTATTCTAATAAAGAGACAGAGAAATAATTATATATGGTAATTACCCCATTGCTAAAATAATGGTATATCTAATCTTATGGTGGCCTAAGACTTTTGCTTAGTATTGTATGCTATAAAACTATCATATTTTAATCTTGCTCAAACAATTCCTTGAATATCTTCTACCTGAGTAGTACTGGTTCTGAATATACGCACCGATTGATAATATTTGTCTTATCAGAAAAGTGAAAGTCCATTTATATTTTCAGTCGGGCCTAAGGTGGAGGTGAAATGATAGATTTCTTATTTTTATGCTAAAACAAGTTACATACCTGGCATACTTGCCACATTTCAGCTGGCATGAATTCCTCAGTGATTTCCACATTAGGAACAATTTTACACAGTGTGATGTGAGGAATAATGTTAATAAAATAAATTCAGTTTTATATTTTACAGATCCAGGTCAGCCCTAATGAGCAGCTAAAGGTGACAGCAGTAACGAAGAACTCTCTGAGAAACCCTTAATCAAAACCAGGATTAAAGGAAAACCCATCCTCCTATAGGTGACACTCGATTTTGTTATTACACTTGTGATGCAAAGTAGTCTTCAATTAAATTGAAAGCAAAGGTAAAGCAAGCATGTCATTTTACCCCCTATTATCCTAGTCAAGGTTGAGGGGGAGAATTGGGAGCCTAATCCAGAATTCACTGAGTACAAACAATGGTCCACTATAGACAGGTCACACTGGTCCATCACAGAGCTTCGTAATCACCACCGGACCTTCACATTACAAGCTCCACACTATATTTCAACCCAGGTCCTCAAAAACTGTTGCTTCTAGCAGTTGGTTCTTGCGACTGGATCACTGGTACTGCTTAAGCAGATTACATTTTATTTGAATAGCTCATTTAACAACAGACTATGCTGCTTTGTTTTGCTAAGGCCTCAAAATAAGCAGCCAGCAGTGACAATCAAACCTTGCTTGGAACCAGGGTCAAAATGGAGAACCCAATTCACTCTGTTTGAGATGAACAATGGGATTAAAGTAAAAGAAAACAGAGGCTAGCGCATCAATGCGCCACCGTTCAGGCAGTATGTACAGGAATCAAGGTCTTCAGACAGAAAACAAATCTGACACACCCTGAGAAAAATCATACTACTAATCGTACTACTTTCACTATTGAGAGGGTCTGTGTTGGCCTTTCATTAAACAAGATAATCAGAAAAGCAAACTCAATGATAGTGATTGAGTAGCAAGTTATATATTCATGAAGGTAAACAGAAGCATGTAAATCTGGATGAGAATTTCACACATGGACAGTTCATTTGCATTTACAGTATTTAGCAGAGGGTGTATGTTCAGTAGGGTGTATGGTCACCCAAGACTGCTAAAGCACACAAAGGATCAGATTGTCCAGCAGTTCTTGTGGGATCCTCTTTGTAATAATTTTGAAATATCCCCTAGTATATGCAGTGTGTTAGATATTTTATACCCCACCATGTAAAGCTTTCTGTAATTGTTGCATTTGGTCCCCACAATTTAATACACAGCTCACAAAAATTAGGCGATATTTCATTTTGAAATATATAAAGAATAAAGTTGTATTTGTGTTCTATTTGCATTCTTCAGTTTTATTATTTGTATTTTTTTTTTGGTTTTTAGAGGTTTTAGAGCTCACTGCTCTTTATAGTTTTACAGTTACAGACTGTAGTCCATCTGTTGTAGTCCATCTGTTTCTCTGCTTACTTTGTTAGTTCCCTTTACTCTGTTCCATAATTATCAGGACCCCCATAGGACCAGAACACATTGTACTCATGTAGTGTTTTGGGTGGTGGGTCGTTCTCAGCACTGCAGTGACACTGATGTGGTAATGATTGGTTAATGCTAGTGTTAGTTGTACTGGTATGATTGCTTCAGACACAGCATTGCTGCTGGAGTTTCATAGCACTGCTCACTCACTGTCCACTTTATTAAAGACATTCACCATTTTGCACCTTGTAGATTTAAAGTCAGAGGCTAAAGCTTATCTGTAGCTGAACAGTTTGTGTTAATCATCCTCTAATTCTTCCTCAGTCCTTACAACCCTAGAGGATGCAGGTGGCTGGACATTTTGGCTGGTGGACTAATTCAGTCAAATTCAGAACAAAGTAAAGGGGACAAAAAAAGTATGTGGAGAAACAGATATACTACTGTATTATTGCAGATCTGCAATGTGCAGCGACCACCAAAGCTTAAAAAAGCAGAATATAAACTGAAAAATATGAACTGGCCAAGACTTTTACACAGTACTGGTGTTTGTGTGTGTCAGAGGACACTATTCCCTCCTCCCTTCTTGTTGACTTGAGGATGCCACCACATCTGTTACCTACTGGATCACTGCATTTAATCTGGACTACATAATGCCTAGAGACCTGCTTATTTCTATTACTGTCCCATTATTTAGGCTATTTTATGTATGTAACTGTAACAATTTATTCATGCAAGCATAAAATTTATAAAATTTACTTAAATATAACATGTACACTGCCCAAGGAGGTTGGGTCCTATTCTAAAAACTTCCATTATAAAACTTAGGCCTCCGAAGTTTTATTCCTTATCAAGGTACTTCAAATTGGATTCGTGTTTGTAAAGCTTCTTTAAGAAAGTGCTCTACTGTTAAAAAAGTGCTACATATAAATACATTTGACTTTTTGACTTGACACCATTTGACATTTGACTTGTGTATGTGCATAAGTGCTCAGTGATAAAGAAGTCTCTAATGCTACATGCACACTATTGCTTCTTTCTGCAGAAGAATTATCTTTCAAAATGTGTTTTTATTTGCTACTTATATGTGGTAATGCTTCTCTAAATGGGAGGGCTGATGTTGAATTAAAGCTGTATGAGCAGCAGTGGGTTGTGTGAGGAGATGGATGAAGGAACTGCTTCATCGGCTCAAGGCAGGTAGAATGAAAGTGAGTGATCGTGCTGTGTTGGTGGGAACCTGTGATTAGTCTTTTCACTAAAGCCTGAAGGAAAAGTACAGTGATCATCAAAGCTGTTTGATGAACAGGTCTGTGAGTTTTACAATTATCCCAGTGAGTGCTCAAGCAACACCAATAACTATATGGCGTTACTGTGATCCGTTTTTATACAGTTTATATACACTAGGACATTGGTCTAGACACACTTTGTATTCTTATAGTTAACATTTTCTCTTGCTAGCACAAATAATCTGCAGCTCAAGGGCACATGTGAGAAACTGGGAAAAACAAGAACCACAAAAACTACGGAACCAGTACAAAAGGAACATTTAAGTATTGATAGACTGCAAGATTTGGTCATTAGGTCAGTAAAGTCCCGCTTGAGTTTCAAAGGGTACGAGAAACAGAACAGGCTTTGATTTTGACTTGAGTGCTTGTCTATTTTCAGCTTTGAAGGCAAGCTTTAGTGTTTTAAATCTGATGCAGGCAATTACAGTGAGCTTATTTTATGAATATTGTTTTTGCTAAGCACTGAAGCACTGAATGCTTTGCTTATACTGGGTACTGGTCCCCCTTTGCTCTAAAAACAGCCTTGCTTCTCTGAGACATGCATGTACAATATATTAGAAACATTCATTTGTTACTGTGCCCCATGTTGTCATGATTGCATCTTGAAGTTCCTACAGATTTTTCAGCTGCACTTTTATGATGCAATCTTCCGTTTTACCACAACCTAAAAGTCTTATATTAGATAGAGTTCTGGTGATTGGGAAAGCCACAGAGGAACACTGAATTGTCATGGTCATGAAACCAGTTTAAGATGACTTTTGCTTTTTGCCATGGTGCATTATTGAGCTGTGCTTTTCTGTGCATAGTCTTTAGAAGAGCTTCCTTCTGAGACAACAGCCATGCAGACCGATTTATTCCAGTGTTCGGTGTATGGTCTGAGCATTGACAGGCTGACCCTGAGCTTGCACCATACTGCAGCTCACTTTTAGGGTGTTGGCAAACTTCTTAGAGCCTAGACCATCTTTATGAAGAGCAACAATTCCTTTTTAAGATCTTCAAAGTTCCTTTCCATGAGGTGCCATGTTGAACTTGTGAGAGTGTAAGGCTGTAGGCCCTACAAAGAGACAAAAACATAGATTTCTACACTGTTGTGTTAGCGCAACAGCCTGTTGCACCACCTAAGCACAATTTGATTGGAGTGCCAGGATATAGAAACACTAATCTAATCTACGGTCCTGAGTATGTTATCTGAATCTAGAAGAATTTAGTCAGGGTGACAGAAACAATCCTCCCTAACCCAGTCGCTAGGCTCTTACTCTTCATGATGACTAATGAGCTTAGTAATATATGAGAGCATGGGAGTAGAGATGCTGCCCCTTTAAATTATATAGGTTGTTGAGGTAGTTTGGACATATTAGGATGGTCACCTTCTTGTAAAGCGGTTAAAGGCATTGCTTTTTGAATGGAGATGTGGTAGAGACATAACATATCATATTTAAACAATAAATTTTGAAATATATGCTCTCTCTTCATTTTTATTTAGCTTCTGTTTCTAAACCATTCATTTATTCATTGTCTTATCAGCTTATCCTAGTCAGGGTCGCTGAAGAACTGGTGCCTAACTGGCAACACAGGGTGCAAGGCAGGAAAAAAACTAGACAGGGTGCCAATCCACATTTTGGGACATTTTGGAAATATCAATTAACCTAATACACATGCCTTTGGGATGTGAGAGGAAACTGGAGTACCTGTAAAAACCCCACACAGATACGAGGAGAACATGGAAACACCACACAGACGGAACCCAGGTTTGGAATTGAACTATTACTATAATCTCAATAACTGAATAAATTAGGATGAATTATTACACATATAATCTAAGGTAGGTTCCCTATACAGTTTTTTCCTTTCCAGTGTCACCCTAGGTTTGCTCAGTTTGAGTTTGGGCTTAGATAATGGAAGATAGTAGTAACATGTAACGCTGCTTTAAGTCAATGTTCCATTGTAAAAAAAGCACTATAGAACTAAATCTTTGACTTTTGAGTTTGACTTGTGAATGTCTGGATACCTCAGAAAGAGTGTATGCATTTAAGAAGGAACATTTATTCTACAATGTTGGCTTCTGTACTGATTGCAGACACAAAGACATAAAAGTCTGGATAAAGAGAAATGGCTGTGTTATGGCAGCTGATTTCACCCTGGAACTTGATGACTGCTCCCTGCAACAAAAGTTTATCGTTGTATCTTGGTGTAAAGCATGATGCTGGTTTAGCTTTTTATTCACATAAGAGTAACATTTCTAAAACCGCCTATTATCCATTAGGAACACAGCCACAAAGATTAGGTCATTACATAATGAAACCCAAAGCCATGCTTATATAAGGTCTAATGTATTTTTAGCTAACTACTTCACGGTTATATTAGACCAGGCATCAGATCTGTCACAATGCAGCAGTTGATGAACAAAGAAGAAAGCCAGATCATTTTATTCAATTTTCATTGGCTGTACTGTTAAATACTGCGTAGTCCTGCTAGCATATGCTGCTGATCTCCTAAAGATGTAAAGCCCATCACAAATACTTTATTCAGAAGATATATACCTTTGTTTATCCCTATCTTCACTTACCTTCCAGTTTCTTATATCAACCATAAACTCCAGATTAAATTAGAATTAAGCCTATGTAGATGTTTAAAATCCAGGTTTAGATCATGCTTATTTATTCTCATCTATTGTTGTGTCTTTTACTTTCGTCTTTAATTTGATTAAACATAACTTTATGTATGATTTTCATTTTTTAGATGTTTCTTAATTATGGAGGATTTCCATTTCTCATAAGGTTGCAAATAAAAACACATTTTAAATTCAATGCACTTTGAAATTTCAAATTGGATTAAGCGGGAATGAGACGGGCAGCACGGTGGCTCTGTTTGTAGCAATGCTGCCTCACAGCAAGAAGGTCCGGGTACGTGACCTGGGTCCTTTCGGTGTGGAGTCTGCATGTTCTCCCCGTGTCTGTGTGGGTTTACTCTGGGTACTCTGGTTTTCTTCCACAGTCCAAAGACATGTAAGTAAGTTTGTTCGGTCATTCTAAATCGACATCAATTCAAGGGCGTAATGGCCTCTCAGTCTAGCCAGCGGTGTGGTGTTAAATAATGGCTAAAATAACACTGTTTACAAGATGTTTACAAGGTGTCTGGACGTTCAAGGTGGGAAGTGAGCAACTGAGATCATACCAGAAACATCTGAGCCTGTTTCAACTTCTACCTTCACAACTGAAATAAAACACATCTAAAACTACAGCTATTGATATTGGCAAACTTTATGTTACATTAGTGAAGTTTAGCTATTAGGTATTCAAATAATGCTTCCAGGACTAAAAATATCAGGCTATTTTTTTATAATATCTAATTTCTCAATGTGTTATCTAAATAGAGAGTAAAAATTTGGCTTCAATCAAATATCAGTCCTATGGAAAGGGTTTCTAATGTCAGACTCTTTTCAATGTCATGAGAATTGATGTAGGTGGTAGTGCTGGGTGTCCCGCTGTTTTCCGGAGAGATTGTAATTATAACTCTTGTGACTGCAACTTCAAAGTTCAGTAGGGGGGCTTTGCTTTGTTTTAGGGCCACAAAGCAGAAAGAAAAAACAGATTTACTGTGACAGGAGATAAGAGCCTCCATCTCCAGATGTAGAGCACTACAGAAAATTGCAAGCGGCAAGACAGCTATCGAAGACTGCTTTCAGTTTTCAGCAACAAAGATAACAAACACCAGTAAGTCTGAGAAATTAACCTTGTCAAACTAAGTTAGAAAACGGGAGTATGCGCTTCTCTCCACCTCACTCCAATTACACAAACGTGCTCTTAATATATTGGGAGCTAATGGAATTGTTCAAATGATGATGATGAATGGTGGATGTGAAGAAGGACAGATGGGGATGTAATTACCAGTGTTCAGGGATCCACTCAAAAGGCGGCTTCAAAAAAACATAGCAACATCATCCATCATATGGCAGACGGCCAATAGAAATTGGATCCCTTTTCAGTCCAATCTCTCATCTGGTGAAGTTTCATACTGATGTTTTATCTCTCAAAAAAGGGAATACACAAACTCTTTTTTTAGCTGGTGTTATTAATCTATATAAAATGATCCAGCATGCAGAATTTACATTCTGAGTATGGCTGAGATTTCAGAGGGCTCTTCTGTTCAATAAACTGATGCCAACGTATCGTCAGCCAAGCCTGTGGAAGGTGATGAATCGGGGAGGTTAGTGGAAGGTTGACGTTAAGTGGACAGGACAGCTCAGCTTTGCTTTGGTCTAAGCAAGTATGCAGATGTTCTCCTCTCTCATTAGCACTACTGCTCCCTCACCCAAAAGCTGTCCATCAAACTAGGCACAGAGCACACTGTGACTTCCAATGCCATAAACACTAGCACTAGTCGTAAGTTAATGTTACTAGTTCTTATTCAAATTGTATTTATTAACAAGTAAAGAAGTGCAATGGAAACACACAGAAGAACCATATTCCAGGTATATTTCAAAGACTCAAAATGTACCAAAATGGCACTTGTAAAGAGTTGTAAGGAGACACTAGGGACACGTTCCTTAGGGCATAATTAAGCCTGATTGCAACAGTAAAGATTTAATTAATTTCTTTAGTGATAAGATCCTATTTAGTGCAAAAAACACTCATAAGTTTACTTTGATTACTAATACTGAACTCTCATCCGTGAACAAATCATAAGGTTTACTTTATCCAATTTCTACATACTATCTTAAGGAATCAACACCTGGTGTTATGGTTTGCATTAAATTTATCCCTTAGCCGTTGCTATGTGCCCTAATCCTCTAAATGTGCAATTATTAAACCTCTGATTAAAAATCCTAACCTTTACCCTGGCATGCTGTCTAATTATAGACCAATTTCAAATCTCCCTTTCTTATCCATGGCTTTAGAAAAAAGTAGCTTACCATCAGCAGTGTAGTTACCTTCACCATAATGCTATTTATTTAAAAAAATGTGGTTTGTTTCTTGTTATGTTACATGTAAGTGCAGCATCTGACACTACAGATAATGATTTTTTACTAAACAAGAAGTTAAAAGTTAGAAAAGGTGTTCAATAATTTGTGCTTTCTTGGTTTAGACCCTAATTGGCTTTTTTAACGTTGCAATCAGCATCAGTAGCCATCTTAGCGAGAGACACAAGGTTATATCCATACACAAGTTCAGCTAAAAACTAGTCATATATATACATAAGTTAATGCCAATTTAGAGTAATCAATTAACCTAACACACATCTTTGGATTGTGTGAGGAAACCCAGAGCAAACCCACGCACACACGGGGAGGACATGCAGACTGCACACAGAAAGGACCCAGGTCTCTCCACCCTGGGATTGAACTCGGGACCTTCTTGCTGTGAGGCAGTGGTGCTACCCACCGAGCCACCATGCTGCCCGAGTGTTATGATTGAAAAGGGTATTTAGATGTAAAGATATTTAATAATTTATACTTAACTCTGAGTAACTTAAAATCACTTAGAATTGTTTGTTGCAGACAAAGCTGCAAGTGACAGAAATCTATGATAATCCTGAATGACCGTTCCATGTCACATTCATTTCAGACCTCTACTTTAATGCACGCATTAGCAACATTATTAAAATTGCTTTCTTCCAATTATGTAAAACTGCTAAAATTAGAATCTGACACTTTTAAAGTTGGTCTGAAGTTGGTTCATGCATTTATAACTTTGAGGTTGGATTACTGTAATGTAATACTGATTTTTATTTACACTTTTGATTATGCACTTTAGACTGGGATGCACAGCACTGGTTCCAGAGTCTGGAGTCTGGTGTCATGCTTGTAATGCCTACTATGACATGCCAAAACAAACAACAGACCTGTTGTTAAGCCAGGTGTGAGGTTGGGTGACTTGGCTGGTCAGGGCTTCAGTCCTCTTTGGCCCAGAGTTGTGCAGCCTTGCCTTAGACTAAAAGCAGAGCCAGAGGTGTATTGTCCAACAGTTTTTCTATCTTCTAATTCTCCCCTTTCTAACAATTTTGTTGTAGTTATTGCCAACATGTCTCACACACCAATTTTAAAATCATTATTTATAGACTCTGTGTTCTTATCATACTTAACTATGTATTCTGTTTTCTGCCCAAGCTGTTTTTTGGCAGCGATTGCAGTCCTTTCTCAGAGCTGTTCTTCCAGCATCAAATCCAGTTCTCAATCCAAGCTGTTTTTCTGGCACCAGTTCCAGGCCTCATACCTCATACCCAGATCACATCAGAGGACCCTACACCCCCCATCCCTCCCTCCTGTTCATTTGAGGATACCATCCTGCCAAAACTGTTACCTACTAAAAAGAGAACAAGGTTATTTCACGATTTCTTTTTCAACACTGAGTTTTGAATTATTACCATGTTTAATCTGAAAACATATTGCATTGTTTAAAATAATTTAATTAGTTTGAGGTATGCTTCACAAAAATACCTGGCTATTATATGATACATTTTTTGTATTAGATCTGTGATTTGTTTATTAGCGTGTAGAAGAAACACTGTCAACAACCGTTAAGTATGATGGTCTCATAATTTTAGCCAGTGGTAGAACCTGGTGTAGTGAAAATTCTCACCTGGAGCTTCAGACACTCTCCACTTACCAAGATCTAGTGCACAGACTATAAACACTTCATGTTAAAACAAATCCGTTATTCTCCGAAAGCTTCTTCTTTACAGTATGCTTTAATGTACATCTAGCTACACAATATTTAATGTCATGTTCGGCTACTCCTCGATTTTGCCTGCTTTCTCTCAAGGGACCCATGCTTCTTGGGTTGCCGGGGTATTAAGTGAATGAATAAAATTCATTTATTTAATCAAACAAGTTTGTAGTAATAGTTAACATAGCATAAACGAAATAAATAATAACATATAATACACGCACGCACGCACGCACACACACATATATATATGTATATGCTTGAACCTCACCTTGCATGCAGTCCAAGGAGTTCTGACATTTGACTGTATACTGTCTGGAGCTTGCATTTATGTTAAATGGGTCATTTGATTGAGGTGAACCACTATGCCTGCACTGAAATGGTTGGTGAACAACCAGGTTTTGCCTTTTAAGGGTTAAGGTACTGGACTCTGGACCAGAAGGTCAAGGGTTCAAATCCCACCTCTGCCAAGCTACAGTTGGGTCCTTGAGCAAGACCCTTAACCCACAATTGCTTGGATTGTAAGACTGTATCAGTTGTAAGTCGCTCTG